>CAUYQG010032943.1:0-27324 GCA_963574415.1 Tarsius wallacei
TCTGAGGATGGGGAGACACCTCTTATCAACAAGGGTACCTGAACGAAATATTTTTGTATGCCTAACCCCTAACTGTACCCCACAATAACATAATAAAATAAAATTAAAAAATTAAAAAAAAAAAAAAAAAAAAAAAAAAAAGAAAATGAGCTCTTCCCAAATACCCATTGTTGTTTATGCTCATCAACATTAATGTTTCAGGATTTATCCATCTGTTAGGTTTCTTCCAAACTGATCAGGTAGCTGAATACATTTTGAAAGGAGAGAATAGAAAGACATCCTGGTCCCCACAGGTCCAGGAAGGGACACATGCAACACATGGGTGAAGACAGGCCTGTCCCACAGAAAGGACATAGGAAAGCCAGTAGATACAGCATGGTACAGCAGGCAGTGGGAAACTCAGGACTGGATTTTCACAGTGTAGCATAAATAGATCTTAAATATGGATCTGTGTAGAAGCAAAGAATGTTAACAAGGACTGTAGCTTTTCTGTAAATGCTTAGCTCATACATACAAAAAATACTACATGTTTTTACAGATACAGGCAAGTTCAAGCATGTGCATCAGTGGTTGAGTATGCAAGAAAAGGACAGGTATAGAGGATGAGAGAGAAGGAGGGAAGGACGGTGGTGGGGAGGCAAGAAGGGAGGGAACAAGGGGGTAGGGAGGGGAGGAAGGGAGGGAAAGAGAAGATAATGTCATTGCCCTAAATTGGGTAGTATGACTCATTCAACCTGTTAAGCCTGAGATCCAAAATGTAAAAAGGAAGGAAGACAGGAAGTGTGGGGGGAGGGGAGATACACATTTGTCTGGCTGCCCAGTGAACTCTTGAGGTGCTGATGACAGAGTCACCAGGACAATTTTGATGACCCAAGGAAATGGAGGTGTAATAGTTGATCTGACAAGTTCGGTGATGCTGAGCACTTAGATCTGAAGTTCACAGCAAAGAGTCAAGGCCCTTTAGTGGAGAATGTGGTGAGGTGTCCACAGCACTCTCTGAAGGTGCAGTGTAACTTCTGTGTTTAGCTCAGCATGGAGCTATCAGGAGATGCAAACTCCTGGTGTGAGGTCCCAGATTCATCACATGGCACTTTGTAAAGAGCTGTTTATCTGGTGTGTTCCTCTTGTCAGTTGGTCTTTAGGCCTTATAAACGAAGAAGTTCAAAACTCAGAGAAAAGTGGCACAAGCAGAAAGAACATGCCTTGTAAACCAGAAGTACTCAGTGAGGCTGCAGGGCAGGTAAGTGACTTGTGTGTCCATGGAGCTCAGCACTAGGAAGTCTTCTCCACATGCTCTGGGCACTGTGGGGCACAGATGCAGTGAAGGACTGGGGAGAAAGTCAGTTCATGTACCTCAGCCCCAACCCCATGATGGAGCAGGGTGACCTGGACTTGATTAAGATAGTCATAGAGGAAGCCAAGTTCAACCACGTGTTCTCCAATACCCCGCGCTGACTCGCCCCGGGTGGGAGTCTGGCAGCCCTCGGACGACGCTGTGCCAAGCTTTCTTCTCTTTAATTGCTAAACCCATGTTTATTTGAAAGCAGAATTAATCCATGTATTTCTGATTACCCATCAGAACTCATCAAAATGAGGTCCTGGAAAAAAGCCTGTTTGATGTTCAAAATATAATCTGAAGCCATCACTCTTGTGAACAGGAAGCTGGACTTTGCCAAAAATAAACCGCTCCAAATTTTGAAAGGCTTCAGTTTGGTCTGATACTTTATAAGATATTTGAACCCCTTCTCATAGACTTGGCCCAAACTTTATCCCTCTCTCTGCCTCTTTTTAATCCACACCCATGCTTTTTGTTGTTTAGTGTGTGGTGGTGATTTCTGTCATCTGGGATGAGAACTCTGCTAAAAATTATACTGTGTAACTAGTAGCAATAGAAACATGTTCTTTCTTTCATCTGCCAAGCAATGGTTATCACTTCCATGACAGATAATTTTCCTTTTAATTCCTTTACTTCTCTTTATGAATATTAATTTTTTCATTCTGGTTAAAAGCTATCAACTAGCCAGTTGACAAAATACGAGTATTACAGTGTTGAACTTGTGGCATATTTATTAGATTTTTAAAAATCTACAAAATTCAATTTAGCTTTCAACTCATACACATATCCACATTACATGTGTGTATTTCTGGACTTAAGTATTGTCATTTTTTTCTTTCATATAAAAAATTAACTATATGATCTCAGCCATTGGGATCCAACCTCAAGATTCTCTGACTCAGTCATTAATTTTACAAGACATAGCTACAGAGTAATGAGACCCAGGCCACACTTGAAACTTCCCTCACATATAACGTCTCACAAATGCTCTGTAGAGAATGGATTCAGCACATTTGCATGGTAGGTTTGGAAATATGGACTTTTGTCAATATGGCTTACAGTATCATAAATACCATATAAATGCATTTTCTTTCTTTCAGAAGAAACTTACACCCAAAGTTCTTGAGTATGCATTTCACTTGATCCTTTAGTGAGTATGGTTTGTTTGATGGTTTAATTTAATTTAAAAACCATGAGAGTAGATAGAAGATAGTGCAGGTGCAGGTGTATTCATTTTCCTCCTGCACAGAATAGATGTTTCTTTTACTGGGTCATCTGTTCCATGGCTGGGAAAGGACTCCTTTCTCCCTCACATCTGGATATCTTTATTCTGATGAAAACTGCGATTAATGATGCAACCCACACTCCGATCTTCACAGAGACCAGTACTCCTGTGTGCTTCCTGGTAGGGCCAATTATGCAGCAGGCCTTGCACAAGGGAAGCATGAGCTGGGAGAGAGGGGGATTGCAGGACATCCTCATCCGAGGTGGCCCCCATGTCCAATGGGGCATGGCTCTGGCATGGAAGGCACGGTGAGGCTGTGCTGGACTTGCCTTCGGGACCTCCTTTCTCTTCGGGAGATGTGGCTCCCATATCCCAGGGAAGCACGTTCAGGTGTGGAGGGTGGAAAGTCCAGCAGGAAAGCAGCTCGGGGAGCCCAAGGAGCCCAGGGAGGTCAAGGCAGTTGGTAAAAGGACAGGGAGTGCCAGTTCACAGGCTTATAAGCAAAACAAGATCCCCTTCAGGCTGGGCCTGTGTCCACTGAGGCTACAACTTCAGCCTTGCTGGATGAGTCGGTCAGCACCAACGTATCAGGGTCAGGCTGAGACAGAAACCGAGGAGTGTGCAGCCCTCTCTGGACCTTTTTTTTTTCCTTTGTTAACAAAAAGGTAGAAAACTATCTGATGAAGTCATTACTTTTTTAAAAAACAACTTTTTTTTTCAATTATGAAAGTAACATGCTCCTAACAGAAAAATTCTGTAAATTAAAAAAAAAAAAAAGAAAAGAAAATGAAAATAACCCCTTTAATTGCTAAACACATGCAGTTAATATTTTGAGGTATGTTTCTCCATTGTTTCTTCCCCATGCATTTATTTGACCAAATTGGAATTATGCTTTATATAGAGTTTGGGGCTCTGTCTTTTTTATTTACTGTAATATAAGCGTTACTCCAGATCATCAAGTGGTCATCAAAACACAGATTAGAATAGCTGCTTAGTCATTTCCTTTAATGCGCTAATGTTAAATATGTCAGGTTGGATAGGGTCACAGACCTTTTCTAGTAATACAAGTTGTTCTCAGGTTTTATTCTGCGATTTTCAGTTTCCATGAGGAACTGTTCTGGGGCAGGTAGTGGTGGGAGGACTAATTCAGCAGTTCATGGAGGAATGGGAAAAGCCGACCTGCAGGCCTGGACCTCAGATCCCTGAACTCATCATGTGTGGAGCTCCCTCTCCAGCCAATCCAGCCACACCGGCCACTTCTCCTTTCCCACTGAATTTCTGCTTTCTTTTCAAGATGGTGGGGAATGAAGGGATGTACTGCTAAATGAAGCAATGGGTAGAAGAGCAGCAGAGAACTCATTAGACATGAACACACAGTGCAATGGCAGAGTCAATGACCAATCTTGATTAAACTGGTGATTAAACATGCACCAAAGAAAGATCAAACAATGGATTTCTGTATTGGAAATATGAAGGTTGCAAGAGAAAAAACATAGGACATCTTATAAGACATGAAGAGAAGAGAAAAAAAAAACAAAGATCCCATCATACTGGTCAAATTAAACCTATTATATGCTTGCATAGCTGGTAAAATTTTATTTTAAAAATCCAGGGAGTGATTAGCACAGCTTGGGGATAGAGGTTACATTTTGGGAGGTAGAAGCTTGTGAGGAGGGAGAACACCACCAGGGCTCTGCAGTGTTTGATTTCCTGACATGGATAACCTTATTGCACAGTAAAGAGTCTGTGAAGGCTCATATGTCCATGTACTATCTGCATGATAAACTCAAAAGTATGACAAAAATAATCAGTTGGCCTGGTGCAGTGGCTCACTTCTATAATCCAAGCACTTTGGATGACTGAATGGAGAAGATTGCCTGAGCCCAGGAGCTCAAGATCAGCTTGGGCAACATGATGAGACCTCATCTCTACAATAAATCAATAAATGATCTGGGCATGGTGGCACACACCTGTAGTACCTACTACTCAGGAGACTGAGGCAGAAGGATGGCCTGAGTCCAGCAGGTAGAGGTTGCAGTCGCTGTGATTATGTCACTGTACTCCAGCCTGGGCAACAGGGAGACTCTGACTCAAAAAAAAAAAAAAGTCTAATCAACAGCAGAAATACTGACAAGAATGCAGAATTTGTGTTTAGACTGGAGGTGAATAATTATTCACAGGGCACTACACAGAAGAGAAACGGCCTTCTGTTTAAAGGGGGAAAATGGAAAGAGAGCTCACATGTGGGATTGGTGGGAAATTCAGAGAGATGCTCCTGGTTTGCAAACAGTTACAAAGATGAAAGAGTTGAAGAAAGTTCTTAAGGATGGGTAAATTAAACTTCTGGCAAAGATCTTTAAGAAACATACTAGAATGAGAAAGGAGAAAACATAGTAAAATTAGGACTACTGGTTGTGTGTGTATACATGTGTGTGGACAGTGAGAGTGAGAGAGAACATACTTGTGTATATACGAGTGAGTACACATGTGTATGTATGCGTATGTAGATATATGAGGCAGGGACACCCCCAAAATGGAATTTATTTATTAAAAATTGTGTATTTATTCTTACACATTTAAACCTCAGTCAAAGTACTCTTCGTTAAATGCAATACACTTATGGAGATGTTTTTCTACTGCTCAAAACAGTTTTTGAACTTGTACATTTTGATGCCTTTTGGTGCTTTTGCGGTTTTTTTGTTTCGTGAACTCTTCTACATCGGCAAAATGTTTCCCTTTGAGGACTTTCTTCATCTGGGGAAATTACTTGAAAAAAATTCCTTGGGGTGAGATTGGAGGAATAGGGAGGATGGGACTTGGGGGTCATTCCATTCATTAAAAAACGGCTGAATACTCAGCACAATGTGGGCAGGTATGCTCATAAACCACCCATCATGAAATCGGCAAATGCATTGAAAGAATCTCCACCAAAAAAAAAAAATTGACTGAAGCTGAACACAGCCTCTCACAACAATGCTAGCTGGTACATTGGTGCTTGGGGTTCCTAGAACACTTATCTAGTGGGGGAAGCCTGTACTACAAAGGCCCTGCCCTCCAAAAGATAATTCCAGGTTTTTGGGAATCCCCCTTGTATATATAATTGAATATATTAAAAATCCATGGCTATCACCATCGCTCAAAACAAATAATTAATTTTAGATGACTAGAAAGCAGAAAATCAAGGTTTTAGTTCTACTAAACTGCTATTAATATTTTCCAAGTAATTTTATTTTACACATAAGAAGGCAGTATGGTGTAATAGCTAAACTTTTGCCTTTACAGCCAGACTACTAAGATAAAACTTCACTTTTGTGCTTATTAATTACTTGACTCTGGGAAAGATTCTTAATCTATCTGTGCCTCAGTTTCTCATTGAAAAGTGATGATTACAATCCTTACCTCATAGGATTGTCATGAGGTTTAAATGAAGTAACTCCTGATATTTGCTTAGCACGATGCCTATAAATGTTGGCTGTTATTACTTTTGTTACCAGTAAATTTTATGGGTCTAGCTCTAAAGTAAAGCCATTGCTATGGCTCCTTTTGATGCCAGTGGGCTTGAAAGAGTCTCCCAAAGCAGGGGAAACTCTCAACCTCAGCCCAGTACCCAGATTCTTGACACTGTCATGAGAAAGAATTCAAGGACAAGTCAGAGTGAAGCAAAAGCAAAGGTTATTGTAAAGGGAAAACACACACTCAAGAGAGAGTGTGGAGTCAGGTCCAATGGGGCTTGGGGTCTTTCTTTTTGTAGCTCTCTCTAACGGGAGTGGGATATTCATGAGTTTTCTGGAAAAGAGGTGGGGATTTCCTGGAATTAGGGATCCAATAAAAATTTTTATTTAGTCAAAGCAAAAACTGTCATGGCGCTGGTGGGAGTGTCATTTAACATGTAAGGAGGGTATAATGAGCCTGGAAGTCACTTTCAGGTCAAATCGTTGCCATTTAGGTCTTAGCTGGTTTTACTACATTCTTTTTTTTTCAGGGGCCTTATCAGTTTTTTGTCTTTTGTAGTTGGTTGTAACAGTTCCTTCCTTGCTAGTCATTTGATTTCTTAACTGCTGCCTGGTATTTTTCCATCCTCTTGCAACCACCCAGTACTATTCCTGTTATATCACTTTCTTTTCAAAAATGATTCCATTCCCATGGTTGTGACTCTGATGTGTTAAACTTCTTTGGGCTGTCAGGGAGCCAGAGTAATCAGCCAAAATAACATCCAAGTGCAAGGAGTTGAAGAAATATGACTTGAAAGTCACTCCCATTATTTTAAGTCCATGACGACATGTCCACCAAGAAGGAATAGAGATAGAGGAGGTCAACCTCCCTCCCCTGTGGACACTCCCAATGAATTGACTAATCTTTCAAAACAATCCTTGACATAATGAAATTTCTAAAAGGTTTGGCAAATAATTATTCACAAATATATTATTTATGAGAAAGAAAGCATATACATTTTTTATCTGCTTTAGTTTAAAAAGTGCTGTCTTGAATATTGACTTTGCTTATATTTAACTTACTGTAATCACAATGTCCTGGGAATGTCCCAGGCCCCTCAGTCATTGACTGCCCAGCCTCTGCTGCTATCACTGCTGTGACACTCTTCAATGATGGGTCAAAGACCAAACTGGAGATGTTTTTCTATTCCTTGTTCTCAAAAAACATTGCTGAATTTTTTGTGAGTTAGGTGTATCTTACATATTATATTCAAACAGCCTTCCATCTACCTTTTAGGACAGTACAGGAGAGAAAGCGTTTACATTTTTACCCTGGTCACCATGATGTCACCTAACCCAATGGATTCCCTCCACTCCACCACGTTCATAAAGCCTCCTTCTATGTCTTATGTCTATAGTTCCTTTACATCCCAGATTGGATCTCTGAAGACCGTTACCTGATTTGGGGTTTGTGCCCCGTAGATCACATGCAAAGCAGAGCTATTTTTAAAAGGGTATCATGCATATCTGAATTTTCAAAGGTTAAAAAAAAATGGATGTGTTAAATATTCTAAGTACCATTTTTAGTCCTTTTGATGCCCTCATAGCAAGTGAGAAAGAAAATAAATAGCGGTAATTAAAGAGATTGCATCAAATATAGTTTATTTTGATGAACTTTTCTTCTTACTTTTAAGAACAAATTTCAAAATCTTTTCAATGAGGCAAACTGAGATTTTTAAGAATTTTAATAAATTTTAAAAAATGAAGATCATCTCTACTAAGTTACTTATTCTCTCAGATAAGTTTAAATTGAATCTTGACCATTATCCAAAACCAAACATACTATAATTTCATAAATAGAAAGGCTCATGAAATATAATACATTTTATGAAAACAATTGCCTCAATGAAAACATTTGCAGAGGATAATCCAGAGAGACAGAACTGATACTTTGTAGGTGTTGGATAGAGATCTTGAAGGTTGCTGGGCAGAAGTTGGTAAATCTCCATAAAGTCTCAAATGAGTCATATTATTGAAGCCTGATGGGGTGAAATGGGATACTCCTCACAAGGAACAAGTGGCAGAGACGGGCAACAGAAGTCCTGAAATTAGATCACCACATGAGAGGGAAGTAGAGCCAAACCAGGTACCCAGTTGGGTGGGTGGGGGGGGGGGCAGGCAACGTGGATGGGAGTTCCACATTCTGAAGTACTGGGCCCTAGAACATGTTCCAATGCCCAGGAGGGAGCTGGTTGTCTGCTGAGTACATAGTTGTGTGATTACATGGAAAGAGTGGCACTACTGTCCAGGGTATAGGTTCCTTGAGGCACTGCCACCAAGAGAAGAATTTACAGCAGCCTCAGTGGCACCCACTGGGACAGAAAGTGTGACCCAGGCTCCGCATTTTGGCCATAATAGGAATTAATGATGCTCTTTAAGGTTAAGAGAAGTCACAGTGGTGGAAGGAGGACGGGTCCCTGACCATCCACACTTGACCTGAGACCTGCTCTGGCAGTGCCTTTGAAAACAACTAGCTTAGGGATGATGATGGAGTTCACCAACCTCATCGGTCCACTGAACTAGCTGAAATGATGATGGCGTTCACCAACCTTATGGGTCCACTGACCTAGCTGAGGTTGGAACCAGCTCCAAGGCAGGGGCTGCCCTTCCTAAGACATGAGCTAGCATCTGAGGGGTTCTTGGACATACCAGGTCAGAGGTGAGGGAAGTTGGTGGATGTTCTAATAAAGGAAACCACTGCAAGCCTAGTCACATCTCACATGTGAAAAGGAATCACAACTTTATGTAATATTCAAGGAACACTTAATGTAAAACTATTTGTGGGTTTAACCTATTGTTGACACTACATTAGGAGTCCTGTGAATGGGACAATTATGCTGAAACAATTTTTTTTAACTCCCTGCTCCCAAGCCAACATAAACAGTGCCCAAATTCTAAGTCCAAAAATGGAAAACATTCTCCCATTTGACGTGAGAATTTAATAGCAGTATCCTTCAGATCAAAACACTGATCAACCAGCAAGGTCACATCAACATTTTAAGTTTATTTTATACTGCAGGATAAAAATATGTCTGGTGTAAAGAAATTTCTTTGACTAAAATTTAGCTCAGTAAATCCATATTATAGTTTTTCTCATAACATTGCATCAAAAATAATAAAGTAAAAGGGATTTGTAACTAAACTATAATCAATCACTGTCATGGTCCTAGTACCAGTAAAGTTTCTCTATCCCATCATACCCCATTTTGTATTTGACTTCTTATGACAATAAATTATAGCTACATATTAGAATTTCATTTTATTATATTTCATTTGACTCTTTGAATGGGATTTCTGATTTCAAAACGCCAATTATGCCTTCTCCAAAATGAAGATTATCTCCCTTTCTAGCTCCTGAATTTATTTCTCCTAAGCTTAACCTTGCTTTCTGTTTCCAAATACAATATTCGTCCTTCATATAGCTGAAGAAAACTGGGGACAGTTCCTGTATTATTTGTCAAACATAAATACTCTTTACGCTAAACACCAGAGAGCAACGATTCCGGATTGGTGATACAGTCACACAGAATGGCAGCCAGTCCTTGATGTGTCCTGTGGTGGATTTTAAAATGGAAAATGGGGAAGAAGGGCTCGTTCAGTTCCAGTCCATCAAGTTCATAATAAGCAATTAAATATCTGTAATTAAATCTCCATTTACTCAGCCAACCAGAACGACATGTTCAAATCCAGTCTTTGGGGTAAGTAATAAGCTTTATAAAAACTACATTCATTAATTCTGATAATAAAGAATGTAACAAAAACAATAAAAAAATAAATGTGTGCTTAAGAGATCTGGTGGTATTTAAGGTCTAGACAGGCTTAACTGAACTCCAAAATTAAAAACGCACCTGCAGAAATAAAATAAACAACACTAAAAATTAATATGCATTTATTTCAGTACTGGATAAGGGCAGCAATTAATGTGGGCAAGAAAGGGGGTTAAGAATGAAACACCTGTGGGTATTAAAAATGGAAACGTTCTCCTTTAAAATGATTTCTGTTGCTAGGAACAATATTCAAGACATGTGGAAGGGGGAGATTTATAATATCATAAAGTTGTGATTGCCAGACTCAAGTAGCATTCTTGGGTCTCAATAACACCCTTATTCCATATAAGACAAAATGTGCTAGATGGCTTTCCATCAAAAATAATAAACACAAAACAAAAACAGCTTCTGATTTGAGTGAAAGTGCTGCTGATGGATGATTGCAAGAGTTACTGTATTCTGGTTTACTAGGCACTTTATGTTTTCAGAAATCTGCATTATAAACTGGGCTCCAGAAGTGAAAATGTGACATTGTGTCCGCAGACTCAAAGCAGCTCACAAGAAGCAGACAGAGAGCGGCTGTGAAGACACGCACATGCATCTGTTTGTGAGAAGCGTCCTCCTCTTCACCCACCAGCCCCATGATGCTCTCAGGATGGAAAAAGGAGAACCATTACCATCGCTTGCATTTTTCACCTGGCAAAACTGAGATGGGTCAGGCTTTAGGGCTTGAAAAACTCCAGTTCTGTCACAAAATAATGTCATTAAAGAATTAAACACAACAAAATCAGGTACTGAGATAAGCAAAAACCCTATGAGATAGAAGTGTAATGATATTCCCATTTTCAAAATAAGAAAAAATGCATATTAATAACTTGCCTGAGGACACACAGCTAATATATGATGGAGCTAGAGGAAGGATTTGAGCCTCCTCCTGTCTGGTGCAGAGACCACTGCCTTAACCACAACGCAGCTTGCCCTCCACCATTAACTGTCTGTGAATCTGGTGGGTTTCTCCACCCTGCATGAGCATGCTTCCCTGTGGATAACATCATGCAGCCAGCAACACCTGTCTCTGCAACTATGTTGTGGATTAAACGGCATGGCTTTTGCTAAATTCTTGCCCCAGTAACTACTCCATTAAAGGTGGTCTCTTCCTCTCTCCCCTTGACCTTAAGAGACTGTCCAGAAACTATGCAGCCAATAAATGGTACATCCAATGCCGAGACCCATGTCCTCTGCTTCTGTGCCCTAGGACTGCCAAATGGCTCTTTCATGATGTGCCAGTGTTGTGTGACATCCACCATAGGCATTTTCCTCTGTTCACAAGTGTTCATTGCAATTCTATGACTTCTATACCCAACATCAATGTTATGTGTAGATAAGAGCAAGCAACTTGTATTCAGCACTTTCTAGGGTCTCATTTGGAAGGCTACCTTCTCTGTAGGCTATGGAACACACTGATTTTTTTGTGGGTGAGGTGTGGACATGGGGTGAGATGTGCTATTTGAAATAAAATAATCTGTTCTACAAAAAAAAAAAGTACTGAAGATGAGCTCTATGCAGTCAGATTTGGGAACCACACTATCTGTTATTCAAACAGCTGACAAACCAGCTGGCAAGCTATTATTTCTAAAGGCCCAGTAGACTTCAATTGACTTGGTTTATTCACTGGGCTCCCCCTTTTTTGGATATTTCTTACTATGCTATCATAGGTATTTTAGCATCTTCTGTGATCTGAAACAAATGGTTTAAGAAAAGTGTAATTTACATGCTAAGTCTGAACAAGAGAACAGATAGTCAAGTTCTCCATCAGGTAGTAACTTACTAACCTGCCCCTCTGGCTAACAGGCATTAAGAAACAAACGAGTTATGTTTTGAAATGCATGAATTGTGCCTTGATGCTTAAAGCCTAGACAATACAGGATCTTGATAATTACTTGTAAGAATAATCACTTGTAATCACAATAATCACTTGCAATAATGCTAATCACAATAATATTGCACAGTGACAATTCCTCCAGCTTAGACAGTGACTGAAAGCCGTCCGCCTCTGCTGAGGAACAATAGAAACCAGAGGTGAGAACTCGCAGTGGATCTCTGAATTATTCATGAGATCATACATGTCACTTGCATTTGTATGTTAAAAAAAAAAAGCCACAGAGTGTAATAGCACATTAGCGATGCAAATTACAAAAAGGCAGACTTATTCTGGTTTAGTGATGATTTTCACAATTAGTCCAAATAGCATCCTCACCCACAGTGAAGCGCCTGGTTTCATTCTTTACAGTTCTCAGACTCATTTTGCTTGGCCAGGTCAACATTTTGGACATCTTCATTTTCACTTAGCTCTTAATTATCCATTTTTATCAGCCTCTAATGCACAGCAACATTGACTAAATCACTCTGATAATTCCCCTGAGATGCAGTTTGAGTAAGGTTGCATCATTTGTACATTTAAAATATGTAAATTTAATAGTACATGCACAAATGAGGAAAATACAGTGCAAAAAATACATGTGAGGGAGAGAAAGAGAAAGAAATAAAGCAAATGTGATTAAAACATGAACCTTGGGGAATTTGTGCCATCCTTGCAACTTTTCAGTAAGTCTTCAATTATGGTAAAATATATAATTAAAAGGAAAAAAATCACCTTGAAACTCAGCCTGCCATTCTATTAAAAGGACGCAGGCCATGGAATGAGAGAGATGGGATGTGAGACCTTCAGTTAGCCACAGCTAACACATCCCTTATGATACGAGTGTCACATCTTGCTGAGAATGATTCCAGCATTTAAAGATAGTATTTTTTGGTGCAAAACTATATTTTAAACATTTGGCACATGCATTTTTGTTACATGCTACATCTTAAATATTTGTATATACAGATTGTTAAACATAATTATAAAACACTGTACACTCGGTTTGGTGGAGATTTATGGTTTTCAAGGATGATTTTGGCTGCATGTGAGGTTTGCCTTACATGCTAACTTTATGTCCTATCCCTAAGTAAGATCTGACTCCACCACACTCTCACAGGGTGAGGAAAGGTCTTACATGAATTAATAAGTTAACATTATATTTTGATGCCTAGGTTATCCTCATAAAATCAAGGGCATGAAATATCCATCCGAGTCAGCATCCCTTCCCATTTCCCTCTCTGTGCTCTCTGCCCCCTGCTAGCATCTGCCATCACTAGGAGGCAGAAACGCTTGATGACCCAGGTCACCAGTGGAAACCTCCACTAACCTGAATGTGCTAAATGTCTTGAGAGTGTTTTATTCAGAGGGGAAATGCTGACTAGGAAAGTAACAAACAAAGGGGAATCTGACAAATTTGAGTCATTAATGGAGAAGTCTTTGAGCAAGGAATCACTCTGTGATTATTAACTATACTGACATAATTATTCCATTTATTTCTTGCCCACTTTAACCCCTACCACTGAGTTCAAGCTATATTTAATCAAACATGCCAAGCCTAGTAGAGGTACACTACGTACATCTTACCACAGGACAAATTTGGCCACGGACATTTTCACATTGTATATGAGTATGCATCTTTTAGAGCCTTGGCTGTTGTTGTAGCTGTTGTTTAGACTTTGAAATAAATGCAAAATGTAGTCCAAAGAGCCTAGGACTAAGTGTTGGAATAATGAATGCAAATGGCATGTCACTCAAGTTACAAAATCCTCCCAGGCTTCATTGTCATAAAGGACATGGCAGCCACTCGGTGTCTTAATAATTACTCATCCCCCTCGTGATAATGTTCACAACAATATGCCCTAGCTCACAGGATAGTAGTGAGGACTGAAAGAGGTCATGGTTAGGAAGTGCTTCGTAATCTTTAAAGCCCAAAATAAACACAAAACCAGAGATCAGCCGGGATGGTTAAATGTATATGTCAACTAGACTGGGTCAGAAAGTGCCTTAGATATTTGGTTAAACATTATTCTAGGTGTGTCTGTGAAATGTTTCTGGAAAAAATGGACATTTGAATTGGTAGACTGAGTACAGGTGGTCTTCATCTAATCCGTTGAAGACCACCATAGAACAAAAGGCTGAATAAGGAAGAACTGGCATGCTTACTCTGCCTTGCCTGTCTTTGAGCCGAGACATTGATCGTTCACTGCTTTCACCCTCTTACTCAGACTGGAACTTGTACCATCAGAAATCCTGGTTCTTTGGTCTTTGAATTCAGACTAGAATAATGCTGTTGACTCTCTGCATCTCCTGCTTGCAATGGCTACTATCTCGACTTCTCAGTCTCCATAATCACATGAACCAACTCTATAATAAATGAATGTACACACACACGTGTGTGTATACACACATATATCTATCCTATTGGTTTTGTTTCTCTGAGACTCTTGACTACTACCTAGTTAAGAGAAATAATTAATTCTTAAAACTGTCAGTTGGATAATTTAAAAGAATGACTAAAAACAAAGAATTGTCAGTTGTGGCAATCAACCAGTTTCACCACAATGTCTGTGCCCAATAGGTGAATCTGAGAATCCCACACCTCACTCCATACATCATAAAATCACCAGGAGAGCTGGGGATTCTGAGGTGGTATATGATAGTCCCAGCTAGTGCCATGCTGAGTTTCTTTCTAGAACAACATGCTTGTACACAGCTTGTCTTCTGGATCCCTAGATTACTTCCCAATGACACAAAAGAAAAGAATATGAGATTCTATAGTTTAAAAATGAGAAATGATACAGCACCATACTAGGAATAAATTGGCACTGGATCCAGTCTCTCCCACTCTGACGACATCTCATAGATTCCATGTCCCTCTGGGGAAGGTTTTCTGTCTGCCTTAGCCATTGCCACATTCTCACAGTACTGCTTGTTTTTTGCAGTAACATAATAATCATACACCAGCCACTATTTCCACAGGCTTTTTGCTATTTTTGTTTTCCTTAAACCTATGTAGATTAAGTATTTAAGATAGTAGATGCCCTGAGAACAAAGTTAAATGAGGAAAAACCATCTGGGGCACAATCCTCAAGGATGATGATGAAACAGTGTCTCAATTATATTTGCTTGTAGGATTCTCTTTCTATAATTCTTCATTTCAGACACAATGGATTAGACTCTCACTGGAAGAGGGAAAAAAGGTGTAGGTTAGTCTGCCCTCTAGCGTAGCTTACTGGTTCTTAAAATAACTAGTGAAATGTGTCTTGGAGCTGATTGTGCAATTCTGTCCGAATGGCAAGCTGCCATCACCGCCGGCACCAGATTTCCACAGCTCCCTCCTCCTTGGGAGCTGCAGACTTTCCTAGCATGAGGTCACATCTCTAACCCAGTTCTGAAAAGAAATTCACAGGAACCACACCCTCCTGAGTTTCTGCCCGCTTGGAGTCAGGGTACATGGATATTCTCGACCACGCGCCTATCTCAGGAGACCAGGAGTACACATTTAAAGGGATACGGTTTTGAGTTCAGAAATAAGAGTTTTAGGCAGGACTTCCGAAGTAGAGTTGGTCTAAGAAGGGTTACTGGTGTGGGCTAATCTCTTTGGGACCATCTGGTCTACCCACATGACCAAGCACCCTGCTCCTGGGCAGGCCCTTCTGAAGACTAGCTCATAGCCTCGTGGGTCTGACACTGGACTGCAGGGGTCACACCAGGAGAAAACATCTTTGTATTCCCTTTTTTTTTAGTTGGAGTCTCACTCCGTCGCCCAGACTGGAGTGCAGTGGCACACACCCGGCCACCACAGCCTCGACCTGCTGGGCTCCAGCGATCCTTCTACCTCAGCCTTCCAAGTATCCAGAACTAGGCACGCACCACCACACCTGGCTAATTTTTGATGTAGTGTAGAGACGAGGGCTCGCCAAGTTGCCCGGGTGGGCCTCGAACCCATGGGCTCAGGCAATCCACTCACCTCGGCCTCCCAAAGTGCTGGGATTACAGGCTGAGTGTGTTCCCTTTTTCACAGCTCCACTTGAATTCCACCTTAGATTCAAAAACTAGAGTACTTGGGGTATCCTTTTTGAAAACTGCAGTTTGTACTTAACTGCATAAACACCCCTTGTGCTTTAATTTAAGTCTAATTCTTGTAAGTGGTGTGCTTGTGTGGCTCTGAAAGTGACCTTGTTATAGATCAATTACAAACTCATTTCAAACAAAAAAACACCATGCTTAACTACCTTCTTAAAGAACTGTTCAAAACCCTGTGACATGTTGACCTGGAAACACATTTCCTGGTTGATCACAATCCGAACTGTATTTTCCTGCTCTGTCCACGCCCCTCTAAGTCCTCATCCAAAGTAATTTGGCTGAGTAGTGTTAGTCTTTTGTTTCTAAGCAACCCCCCAACCAGTACCAATTTCAGGAACTACCAGGTCCTGACCTTCACAAAAAGAAATAAACAAGTACTCTTTTGTCAACCATAGATTATATGTAAATTACATACATATATATGCATATTTATACATTACAAGTCTGCAAAAAATATAAGTGCCCTTTTATTTATGTCTCTATTGTCAAAGCCAGCAATCAGTTAGCTGAGTGTGATGACCCCTGGGTCACATCAGCCCTGAGAGCATCGTCACTGATTTACCTGGGTGACTCTTGGCACAAGACCTTACTTCAACCAAGTTGGGCTTTTTTATAGTAAAAATGTAGCTGCAACTTTGATCCATTTTCTGACTGCGTTTTCCTAACAGTAATATGACTACAGCACATACACAGGTTTTGTGACTCTAACAACATTTATTAAACTGGATGAATAGGAATTAAAAAGAAGAAGCAAGAACTGAGCATGGTGGCTCACACCTGTAATCCTAGCACTTTGGTATTCCAAGGCTGGAAGATTGATTGAGCCCAGGAGTTCAAGACTGGCCTGAGCAACATAGTGGGATCTTGTCCATAAAATTTAAAAAATTTAATTTTTTTTTAAAAAAGGCAGCAAGGAACTAACAGAGAACCAGGAATCTAAAGACCTAGATTCCCACGGGGTCCTGTTGCCAGCACAGCTGTAAACCTGAGCAAGTCGCTTCCCTGTCTGGGAGATTTCCTTCCTCATCTGTGATCGATGATAGGTGTTGACCAAACCCAGGTTCAGTCAGAGGCATGTGAACTTTCATCGCCAACCAAACTGCCTGTTCCAGTCATATCTGTGCCTTTTGGCCACATCTGTGTTTTGGTGTGTTTTAGATTGAAAATATAGTAGACCTAAGTTTGCCAATCCAGGGCCAGTGTTGCCCACACACCACATTCTAACTGCCTACATGTGTTTGCCATTCTCTGTGCTGATTTACCAGCTTGTTTCTGTGCTCAAGTCTCTGTAAGACGTCATGAGCTTAGTCATTGTCATAGAGGGGAAAATGAAAGATTGCAGGTTGTCTGCTGAGCATTTTTCATAGAATTTAAAGAGCATATAAAACCTGCTCTTTTCCTATCAGCTTACCTCGTCCAGTTTGCTAACATGTGATTTTCAAGACATTTTTGGATCTGAAACCTGTGAGAGGCTGCTGATGCCAAGATCTGCACGACTGCTGTAGTTCTGGTGGGTCTGGTCTCTTGAGACAACAAAGGCAGTTCATAGAAACCTTGCTTTCCTCCTGCTCCATCCTTTTCCAAAACGAAAAAAAAAATGTCTTGCGCAGCCATGGCTTTTAATAAGGTTTTGAGATCATTTTGGTCTAGGCTGCTTGTGCTCTTCGTTTTTACTGAACATAGCAGTTGGGCTTTTCATCTTGAGAGCTACGAGCTCTTTCCTGTTATCAGCTACCACTACGAGACAGTCTCTTCTGTGCTCTCTTTAATGTCTGTGATTCTCTTTAATAACATGAATCATCTAAGTGCCCATGGCTGGCAGCAATAAAAGTATGTTTCTGCCAACATGAACAACTATTTGACTAATGTGAGCCCCAACCTTGGCCAAGTCCCAGAGTCATCACGTCATTTAAGTCAGCTTCTAAAGAGGAAAAAAAAAAACCCAGAAAGGAGGCATAGTTAAACAAGTAAGTTGAGACATCTGAACTAAGCTTGGGGAAGCGAAGGCAGTGGAGGACTTCAAGGCTTCAAGATTGGGTATTATTTTAATGGAGAGAAACAGGAGAGAGAGAAAAGGGGTGGGAATATTAGAAGCAATTGTGGAGAGATGAGACGGGACAGACATGTTGACGCTCAGCCAGAAGATCCACTTTGTTATAGACTCAGAATGTGGTAACACCACATGCTCGGATATGCACTGGAAAAGTGGCTTGTAGTCAGATTGGAGAGGATGAAGGAATGCTCAGTACCTCACCAAGGAGCAACAGAGAATCAGCGAAGGCTCAAAATGAAGGAGGAATAGGGCAGATGTGTTCAAGGAAAAGGATAAGGGGAAGCACAGATAGCACCCACCCAGTTAGGAAGAATAGGCGTGGCCTACAGGAGAGGTAACAAGGCAGTAGGAATGAAAATAAAGATGGAAATGTGGACCGCCAGAGCCATGACTGGAATCTAAGGGGCACAGACTTTTTTTTTTATTTTATAGCAGGGCCCTTCTCTATATAAAAAGACAGACCTTTACAAAAATATGTTTATAGAATTCATAGAACCATACCAGGGGCAACCCAAAATAACCTGGAATTATCTTTTGGAGGATGAACCCCTTGTAGTACAATCTTCTTCTGCTAGGTAAGTGTTCTAGGAACCCATTGGCATCAATGTACCATCTAGCATTGCTGTGAGAGGCTGAATTTGGCTTCAGTGATTTTGGGGGGGGTATTCTTTCAACATGTTTGCCTATTTCACGATGGGTGATTTATGCGCGAACCTGCCCACACTGCGCTGAGTGTTCCCAGCAGTTTTTGACCAAAAACAGCATGATTCCCATGCCCTGCCCCTCCCTCCCTATTCACCTGATCTCACCCAAGTGGCTTTTTTTTTCTTTCCTCGGATGAAAAAGTCCTCAAAGGGGAAACATTTTGCTGATATGGAAGAGGTGAAACCAAAAAACGGCAGAAACACTGAAAGGCCTCAAAATTGACGAGTTCAAAAATTGTTTTGAGCAGTGGAAAAAGTGTCTCAATAGGTATACTGCATCAAACAGAGAGTACTGTGAATGTGACTGAAGTTTAAACACGTAGGAATAAATATACAGTTTTTTAGTAAATAAGTTGCGGGGTGTTTTTTTTTTAACTAAAGATTCAGTGTAGTGGATGGGGAAGAGGCACGTGTCTACTTGTGTATTGTCTGGTCAGTTCACTGAAGACTGCCAGTGGTGCCCAGGAAGCGCCTCTTCACTGCCACGTACCCTGTTCTAACCAATTTCTTTTGTCCTACCATCATTAAAAGGTGGTGATGCTGCCAACACAAAGCACTAACTCTTCAGAACCTGTCTATATTGAGATGACAGGGTTCTCGTTGCCTCTTTTTAACACTGTTCACCTATTGCTGCTCAGTCATTATTAGGATGCTGCACCATCCACTGTGCTTCCTGAGAATAACGGATTCTGTTAAATTAAGTTTAGCCCCAAGCTGCCCCTTACATATTTTAAAGGTTTCTCCTACATCGTGAACGGTCACCTAACTGGATGTGACAACTGTCACCTACTCTTGTGCCAGTCACTGAAGTTTTGGCCAATCTAAGGCAGCCAACTGTTCATACCAGGCTCAAATAAGGCAAATGCCGAGCTGTGACCACCTAGCTGTGTCTGTCCCTCCCTTCCATTTTCTGTCGTTCTCTTTCCCTTTTTTGTCCATGAATCTTCTTCACCACATGGCTGCACTGAGCCTCTTGGAGTTTCCTCTGGTTCAGAGGCTGCCCAATTCCTGAATTGTTCTTTGCTCAATTAAACTCTCTTAAGTTCAATTTGTCTAAGGTTTTTATTCTATCAATTCCTGTGACAACCTCAAACATTGTTACTGTTTCCCTGAGGAACAGTGTGCAAGTCTCAACCAGAGTATGTGGGAAAATGTGGTCATGATTCATTATTCTGGTCATTTTTAATTTACCATTTATAATTTTATAGTGTAGATGTAAAACAATTCATCCTCCAACCATATTTTCTCTTGAATTATTTAGCCCATAACCACTTCGTTCCTAGAATGTGATTTTTTCTTTTTTTGCACCAGCAACAGCAGAAAGGATAGGATAGGGCCCCCAGACAGATGCTCAGAAGCACTAGGTGCAGCCATCCCAAAAGACCCCTGACATGGGGCACCAGTCCTCTAGATGGAGGGAGTCATCACCTTAGGTGCCAGCAGCTGGGGACTTCCCTTCTGACAATGCTCAGACCATTTTTACTTCCGAAACCTCTCAACAAAATGAAAGAACATAAATATGAACACGGCAAATTTCTTGACCTCTCTGTGTCTCCATTTGTGAAATGGAAATAATAAGGCTTTACATGTGCATTAAGAGCATTGAGTTAATATTTATAAACCACTTAGAACTCAGTGCCTGGCACAGAGTTAAATACTGTTTAAGTGACTGATGAATATGTAACGTCTCACTTTTTCAGAACCCTCCTTCACATAAAAACAACATAAACATGGAGCTGAAAAACCTCACAGTTTACCAGAATATCAGAGCCTCAAAATACACCTGCCTTATCCTTCTAGAAGCCCCTTCTCTCTTCCCTTGGGAAGCAGGGCAAGGGGAGAAGGAAGTTAGTTCTGCCTTACATATTGGTCTTCATGTACTTTTCTGTCGCCTCCAATTAATGTTTTAGCTGAAGGCCAAGCTGAAGTGCATAGCATCTCTTGCTTTCAAAGGTCCTCTGTATGACAACCCCATCTAGAAATTTGGTGCAGTGTTTGTGTCTGTAATGGAAAACAGTGAGCTGAGATTTTTTTTCTTTCCCTTCCATTTTCTTAGAGGGCACACATATTTCCATACCTGCCTGCCTTTGTTGGACTGTAAGTTCCTTGCAGTCTGGGTTGTATCGTTTCCATCTTTTTATTCCTCAGCAATGGGAGCACAGTGTTTACACAGATACTATTCACTGGCTCTTCACTGAGTAAGACTGATTCAGAGAAAGCATGCAAATGACATGTGTGTACAAACACTTTCAAGTAGATGAATAACTAGTTTTCTTGTGAAAACCAAAACTCATCTGTGTGCAGCCTTCCGGCTGGGCCCTTCATCTGGCTGTGTCTGAATCACCTGTTTTGTCTAGAGACTAAACTTTTAACCTCAGCGCCACATCACAGCTCAACGTAACGATGTAAATGAAGCCATGTGGTTGGGCTGTCGTAACACATCAAGTCCCCTGTCTTCAGCTGCCTTAAGCCCTTGAAGTTTCCCCCTCACTGCAGAGTCAGGATGGCTTGAAATATGTTTCCACAGCCTCGCCTCTGCCTTCTCTAGAAAAATTCACCGCCAGCTGCAGTTCCTGCCACGTCACAGTACAAGTGAAACACACTGAACTTGGTTTCTATTAACATAGAAAATCTGAGTTCTGAATCCTGAACAAGCATCCACAATGTCAGAGAGAGGTAAAGCAGAAAAGTCTCCAGAAATCAGCTTGAATAGTTTCTGCTTTTTCCTGATGATGACGCAGTAACAAAGGCGTCCAGTGATATAGCTCAGCAAATTACACGGCAGGGAATGTACCGATGACAGAGAAAAGAAAATGAACTTTTAGTTCAGATAATACATCTGGGTATAGGAGTATTAATTTTGTGTTGGTTTCTGCCTTTCCATTCTCCCTTGGTTTTTCTCCCATTTATTGGTCTTTTTCTGAGTTTGTATCCTCTCCCTCCTGGTGGCCTGTAGCTATCAATGTTACTGGAAGCACATCTATCCTTTTCTGTTTTTGCTCTGTTACCCTCTCCCTTGGTGAGTCCATCCACCCCTATGGTTTCACCAACCACTGCACTTTGAAGTCATCCAAATGTCAATTTCCAATTCCACCACTTCCCCCTAAGCCACAGTTCTTCTATTTTGAAGAACATCTCCGCTTGAATATCTTCCCAAAATGCCACATTCAAGAGGCAGTAGAAAATCTTTACCTCATGCATGTAGACTCTCACAATTTCACCCTGGCCTTTCTCTAGGCTCATTTTTCACCTCCTTTTCCCTCACATCTACCCAACCCTTCATAACACACTTCTTCTACGTCCTTGAACTCAGGGCAGCCGTGTATCTCCCATTCCTTTTTATCTGGTACACCTTCTGCCTGGAAGCTTCCATGGCCTAGTGGACTCTCATTCAACTCTCCTACCTTAGCTACAAGGTCATCCTGCAGGGTGTCTCCCTGCATCCCCAGTCTCTGTTGATGCCTCTCCCGTGCCTCACATTTTATCTTTGATATTGTTTAAGGGTGTAGGTCAGTTTTCCACACTGTAAAGTTACTACTTGTCCCTTTATCATTCAGAACTATGAAAGGGGAACACTTTGAGACTATGCAAAAATCTTGTCTTCTGTAAAACATGAACCACCAGTTTTACTGTCCATGGTGATTTTCTAATGCCATCCTTTCTTCTATACTATATGGCATTCTCCTTGCTCCCACTGATTTATTTTTTCATTGATTCATTTATAATAGTATGGATTGATTGGTTCTTTATTCAATGAGTTATAATTCATTATATCATTATTTATTTATTTTTATTTTTTATGGGGGAAGGAAAGTACATTTATTGGAAACATGAATTAATAATAGTTACAGCAATTAAGCATTGAGCTAATTCTGAGTTTTTTTTTTTTTTTGAGTTGGAGTCTCACTCAGTTGCCCAGACTGGAGTGCAGTGGCCGCTTTCAGCCACCGCAGCCTCGACCCTGCTGGGCTCCGGCGATCCTTCCGCCTCAGCCTTCCAAGTAGCTGGAACTACAGGTGCGCCCTATCACACCCGGCTAATTTTTTGATTTATTGTAGAGATGAGGTCTCGCCAAGTTCCCAGGTGGGTCTCGAAGCCGCGGGCTCAGGCATTCCACTCACCTCAGCCTCCCAAGGCACGGGATTACAGGCGGAGCCACCAAGCCTGGCTAATTCTGAGTTTTCTTGTAGCCAAGGCAAAGAAGGAAATATAAATAGTTCCCATTTAATAAAAGGAAATAGATCCATTTTTTAGAAAACAAAAGCTTTTTCCTATTTTCAGTGCATAGATCCAAACAAAACAACATTTCTTCAACAAAAAAATTAATATAACATGAAGAAATTTCTTTTTTGTGGTGAAAAATCAAGGATGATGTAACAAAGAAATAAGGTCTTCAAACCAGTAGCTCAATAAGTAATGTATTTATATTTGGTACTGACTTCAGCACTGTCCAACAGAAGTGGTGATGGTGATGTAGTTAGTGAGCACTTGGAATGTAGCTTGTGTGCTGGGGAACTGAATTTTCTACCATATTTTTAATTAACTTAAATCTCAGTTATCACATGTGACCATTGCCTACTGTATTGAATAGCATAGGAGGTGATTCTGGTTTTTCATATTAATGACAATCTGCTTTCACTGAATGTTCTTGTTCATTTGTGTAATTTGCTTTCTGCCAACTCTGTAAAGTCATGTCATTTATTTTGATGCTGAAATTATCTCTGATCTGCTTAGTGAGAGCCCTTTAAACTGACCCTTTTTTTCTTTTGACATTGCCTCATTTCTTTTTAGCACTTCTTTATTTTCTGACACAAAAAGATATTCTAGGCTCATTCCATACTTTCTCTTGGAATCAGCCATTTCTCCAGGTTTTTATTTTTTTAATCAGCTCTATTGAGGGAAAATTTACATACAACATAATTCACCTATTTTAACAATGTGTAACCAGTTTTGTAACTACTGCCATAGTCAAGTTGTTTTTCTTGCTTCCCCTGAAACTCTTTTGTTATTAATCCTTCCCATGCCTTGGCTGGTGGCAACAACAGATTTGCTTTCTGTCACTTAAGTTCTGCCATTTATAGAACTGTAGGTAAATGGTATTACATAGTACCCACTATTTTGTGTCTGGCTCCTTTCACTCAGCATGATGCCTTTCAGGTTTATCCATGTTGTTGTATGCACCAGTGGTTCGTTCTTTTTTCTTGCTGAATAGTATTCCATTGTATGGAAATATCATATTTGTTTCAAGATTATGAACAAAAATTCTGCAAGCATTCACTTACAAGTCTTTATGTGCACACAGGTTTTCATTTTTTTTTTTAAAGAAATACATATGTGTTTAACTTTCTAAGAAATGGTCAAACTTCATCCAAACTGACTGCCATTTTGAATTCCCACCAGTGACATACGAGAATTGTAGAGACTTCATGTGCTCACCAACAATAGGCATTGTCGATCATTCCAACTTTAGCTATTCTAATGCATAAGTAAGGGCATTTTATTGTGGCTTTAATTTGCCTTATCCTGATGATTAATGATATTGAACAACTTCCAATATGCTTGTTTTCTTTGTATATCTTCTTTGGAGTAGTGTCCGTCCAAAGCTTTGCCCATTTTTTAACTGAGTTGTTTCTATCCTTTTTATTAAGATTAAGTATTCTTTATATATTCTGGGTACAAATCCTTTATCAGACATATGTTTTGAAGATATTGTCTTCCAGCCTGTGGCTTACCCATCATTTTCAAAATCATCACTTTCGAATGACAAAAATTTTAATTTTGGTAAAGTTTAAATTATCCATTTTATTTTATAGTTCATAATTTTTGTGTTCTAAGAAATTTGTCTCACCTAGGTCACCAAAAATTCTGCTGTTTTCTTCTAGAAGTTTTATATTTTTAGCTCTTATGTTGAGGACCATGATACATTACAAATAATGTTTGTATCTAGTATTAGTTCTTTAAAATAATTGGATAGCCAGGGTTCCAATGTCATTTATTGAAATGGATAATTTAATATTCTCCATTAAATTATCCTAGCAACTTTTTTGAACCACACACACACACACACACATACACACACACACACACACACACACACACACACATCGTTATATGGATTCTCTATTCTGTTTCATCAATCTATATAGCTATCCTTATTTTTATACAGTACAGTCTTGATTACTGTAGCACTGTTGTAATTCTGGAAATAAATCATGTAACTTCTCCAGTTTTATTATTATTTTTCAAAATTATTTTTGATATATTACATCATTTACATTTCCATATACATTTTAGAAATAGCTTGTCACATGCAAAAAGACTGCTAGGATTTTTGTTGGCATTTCTTGAATTTATACATCAATTTGGGGAGAATTACTTAGTCTTCTCGCTCATGAGCATGTTATACCTCTTCATTTATTTATGTTTTAAAAAAAATTATTTCATCTCTTAGTTTTACCTACTGGTGTACAGGTTTGTATGGAATATGTTAAATGCATTACTACTTCAAAATTTGATGCCATTTACATGATATTCTAAAGTGTCAATTTTCAGTTGTTTGTTGCTTGTATATTAAAATAAAATTGAATTTTGTATACTGACTTTGTATCCTTTGACCTTGATAAGCTCACTTATTTCAAGTAGCTTCTTTTGTGATGTCTTTACTCATTGTCTATGAATAAAGAGACTCTTATCTTTTCCTTTTCAAGTTGTGCATACATATGGCTTATTTGTTTTTCAATAAATTTCACATAGATGTTCCAGTACAATGTTGATCAGAAGTGGTGACAGCAGATATTCTTGCTTTGTTCTTTATCTTGGAGCAAAAGCGTTTAGGTTTTCACCACTGAATAATATGTAGTTGAAGTGTTTTTTTTTTTTTTTTGTAGATGATTTTTAGCAGGTTGAGTAAATTCCTTTCATCCTCATTTGCTAAGAATTTCTTATCATGAGTGGATGTTGAATTCTGTCAAATCCTTTCTAGGCATCTATACACACATACACATGTATTGTAGATTCAATTAAATTGATTTATTTATTAAATACCAACCTTACATTCCTGATTTTAAAATCTTTGGCTATGATCTATTACTATTTTTATGTATTTAAATATTTGATTTGCTAAAATGCAATTTAAGGTTTTTGGGGGTTTTTTTGTTGTTGTTGTTTGTTTTTGTTTTTGTTTTTGCTTTTTAAAGGGATATTGATCTTATATTGCCTTTGTCTGGTTTTAGTATCAGTTTAAGTCCATCCTCATAAAATGTGTTGAGAAATACTCTCTCCTTCTGTTTTCTGGAAAAGTTTATGTATAAGTAGTATTAATTCTTCATTAGTGGTTTAATAGAATTCACCAGTGAAATAATCTGGGCCTGGAGATTTTCCTGATAGGACAAGTTTAAATTGTTACATCCATTCATTTCTAGATTATAGAACTATTTAGGTTATCTATTTCTTCTCAAGTTAGCTCTGATAGTACATTACAAGAAATTTGTTCATTTCATATAAGTTGTCAAATGTATTGGAATAAGTTTTTTCTAATATTCCATCATTATACTTTTAATTACTTTCTAATACTCTGTGGTAATATTCTCTCTTTCATTCTTGATATTGGTAATTTGTGTATTCTATCTTTTTCTTTTTCGGTCTGAATAAAAGTTAATAAATTTCATTGATTTTTTTTTAAAGAACCAGCTTTTTATAGCTTCTACTTCATTTATTATTTGTATCCTTCTGCTAACCTTACATTTAATTTGTTCTTCTTTCCATAGTTTCTAAAACTGAAAGCTTATATCATTGATTTAAAACTTTTTTCTTTTCTAATAAGATCATTTAATCTTATAACTTTTTCTGAGTACTTCTTTATCTTTATTCCACAAATTTTTGATATGTTGAGTTTTATTATTGTCCAGTTATAAAGTCTCTGTGACTGATTAATGATCCATGGGTTATTTAGAAATGTATTGTTTAATTTCCAAATATTTAGGCATTTTCCTATATATTTTTTGGCTAGCAATTTCTACTTAATTGTACTGTAGTTAGAGAACACATTCTGTGTGTAGTTTTTTTCCTCCTAAATTTGTTGAGATTTGGCATGGAAGTCAGCACATGGTCCATCTTGATGAATATTTCACATGTACCTGAAAGGAATGTGTGTTCTCCTTCTGATGAGTGAAGTATCCCATAAATATCAATTAGATCAAGTTGGTTGATAGTTTTGCTCAAGTCTTCTCTTACTTGGCTGAGCTTTTCTTTTTGTTTCATCAAATTACTAAAAAAAGGGTGTCAAAATTTTTCACCTGTAATTAGGATCTGTCTATTCCTCTTTTCCAAAGTATCAGATTTTGATTCATGAAACTTGATGCTCTTTAGTTAGGTGTATTTAAACTTAGAATTGTTATTTCTTCTTAACAAATTGACCTGTTTACTTTTATAAAATGTACATATTTATCCTTGATGATATTTCTCATTCTGAAATCTATTTTGTCTAATACCAATAAAGCAATTTCAGGTTGTATTTTTATTATTACTTTTATCATATGCCTTTTTTTTATCCTTTTACATTTAAACTACCTATGTCTTTATTTTTTTTAAAAAGGAGACTTTTAGCCGGGCTCGGTGGCTCAGCCTGTAATCCTGCGCCTTGGGAGGCTGAGGTGAGTGGATTGCCTGAGCCCGCGGGTTCGAGACCCGCCTGGGCAACTTGGTGAGACCTCATCTCTACAATAAATCAAAAATTAGCCGGG
>CAUYQG010032952.1:0-21055 GCA_963574415.1 Tarsius wallacei
AGTGTGGACTCTGTCTCTCTTTCTGCTTCAGGGAGACCAATCACCCTGAGGTTCTCTCTTGAAGTAGTCGCTCATCTCTTGAAGGTATTGTTCTGCCTTTTTGAGCTTGCTTTCTGTGTTTTTGACAGTTTGGATTAGTCCTCTATGTTGGTCTTCAAGCTCTGAGATTCTTTCTTCTGTTTGGGTAATTCTGCTTTTCATGCTTGTCATTCTGTTATTTATTTCATTCACAGTATTCTTTATTGCTGTTATGTCAGTTATCAGATCCTTCCTAGTTTCTTCTTGACTCTCCTCGATTCTTTTTAATCCCTCCATTATTGTCTTGATATCTAGATTTGTAGTTTAAAACCAGTCATTTTGCGGGCTCTTCATTGTTTGCATTCCGAAGTCAGTTTTCTCAGTGTCTGCCTTCCCAGGGGTCTGGGGGAGACCCATATTCTTCTTTTGGTTTTTTTCATTTGTGTAGATTTCTCTCTCTCTCCTCCTTTCCTTACCCTTCTTTAATTCTGTTTTTCAGGGAAGGTGGGGTTGCTTTTGCTTCAATTGTGCAATCTCCTGTTCTTCCTTATGAGAGTCCTCTGGCTGCATCCACCTGTCGGTGTATGAGCCCACTGGAGCCTATTTCTCACGCTCTTACAATCTTTCTGTGCAGCAGAATGTAGGTTTGGTACCTGGAACAAAAGGAGGGACAAAAGAACGAAGTAATGGAAGAAGAGGGAGGTCAATAGGATGTTAGAAAGAGAGAAGAGTGAGAGGGATGACAGCCATACATACTAACTAAGAGGTGAAAAAGAGACACAAGGCCAGAGAGAAGTGATTAAAGACAACTACCTAAAGAGTACTTGTAGCTATACAAAAGCAGACCAAAAAAAAAAAAAATCATGTCTTTTGATGAGTTTTGTCTAACACAAACAGATAGTGTACGTCAATAAGCTAAGTGAAGTGAGCAAAACAAACCATCAAAGTGATAAAATCAAAAGCCAAAGTAAAAAACCAGACTAGCTCTGGGGTCTTTCCTGAGTATCTAAAATCTGTTCATCTCTGCTCTTTTTTTTTTGTTTTTTTTTGATTTGGAGTCTCTTTCACCCAGACTGGAGTGCAGTGGCCACTCCCGGCCACCGCAGCCTCGACCTGCTGGGCTCTGGCGATCCTTCCACCTCAGCCTTCCAAGTAGCTGGAACTACAGGCGCGCACTACCATGCCCGGCTAATTTTTTTTTGGTTTATTGTAGAGATGAAGTCTCGCTTGCCCAGGCGGGTCTCGAACCCTCGGGCTCAGGCAATCCACTCACCTCAGCCTCCCAAAGGTGCAGGATTACAGGCTGAGCCACTGAGCCTGGCTTCATCTCTGCTCTTTAGCCTCTCCCCTTATTTTCAATGCAGAGAGCTCCATTTACTGAGGCTTGGGTTTCTTCTTCTGAGCTGTAATCTGAGACGGCTGTTGCTTAGTTCCCAGGGGAGTGGCTTTGTCTTCTGTTTAGTGATGTTTCCTTGGGAACCAAGGTGGAGCCTGCTTGTAGGTGGGCAGGGCAAGGCAAGTCTCTGCCTGGAGGAATGGCTGCAGTGATAGTTTCACTTTCGCGGATCCCTTTTCTCCTCTCTTTGAGTCCGAGGTGCACCACTGGTGCTCTATCTGGGGTTAGAGCTCTGGAATTCAGAGCTCCAAAGCTCCCAAGCTCTGGCAAAAGTGGCCCTGGACTGTTCCCAGCGTATTTCAGTCAGAGATGGAATCAGCTTCTCTGATGGTCCGGTGGCCAGAGCCTCCCTGGGTGATTGGGGGCTCGGTTTGGGTATGTTGTAACCAGGGAGGGAGCTGAGACCCGTGATTTCCTACCAGCGAGGGAGCAACCAGGGATGCAATAGCTGGCCCTGCGTGGGTCCAAGGGTCCCTGGGCCTCAGACCAATGTGTCTGGCTGTGGATGAGTGGGTGGGGGAAGGGAAGCAAGAGGCTTTTTGGGGAACTCACATTTGGAGAATCTCACAGTTCCACCTGTGTCATCACCATCTTGACCCGGAAGCCTAATTTGACATTTTAATTCATTTGTATTGATTGTTATTTCTATCATCTTATTTATCTGTTGGTCCTATAATTATTTTATCTCTTGGTTTGCATTGACTGAATTTATTTGACCCATTGGATTGAAATATTTTGCTTACATTTTTTCCTCTAATAGTTTGACAGATTTATAGATCATTCTTCTTATTTTATGGGTTGAATTTCAAATATTAATATGCATATTTAATTAACATTTTTTGTTACTCAGTAAATTACTTTGTCTTTAGAATTTTGCTATTTCACTCTATAGGTCTGGTGTGGATTGTTATTTATGCTAAATTTTTAAAATGAATGGTAAATTTATTTGATCAACTTGATAATATATTTTATTAAATACTATGTCTCCTTTATTCTTTCAATTATCTCATGAAACTCCTTTAGCGGGATGTGGAATTTTTCATGTTTTCCTTATTTCTTACAGCTCTGGGGTCCATTTCCTGTAAGTATCTAAAATTATAGCTCTCTCTTCACTAATTTTTGCTTCAGTTAAATTCCACTTTTTCCTTAACTTATTGAATTTTAAATTTCGGTTTTATGGTTTTTGTTCTACTTGCCTTTTAATATAAAGTCAATTTTGGTAGTCATGCTTTTTTTTTACAGTTTAATAACATATTAAGTAGTATTAAATATGTTTTGTCTTTAAAATTTACAGATGTCTGTAAATCTAATGTTATTTCAAATTTAACAATTTTTTTAAAAAAATTAATTTTAAAAACTCTATGCCCCTGTTTTTCCAGATGTCCCAAGGCAAAATTCAATACTTTTTTACTAATCCTCTGAAGACACATTTTATAATTTTTTTCTCTCTAAATAATATCCCCTCTTTCTCTTCTGTCTACCTATAATACAACACTCATTTTTTTTTGTTTGGAATCTTTAGATGTGCTGCATATACTAGAGAATTTTTCTGATTAATTTTTTCACCAAACTGTATTGAAAAGGAACTCTCTTAATAGTCATATTATATTTAAATTGTAATTATTTACTTAATTTCTGGTGCTCAACAGCTTTCTGAATAGTTGTGAGAACCAGCCAGTATAATTCCATAGATGTATTATTTTAATAAAACATTTAATATTATTTCTCATATTGACTTAGTTTTCACAAATGGCTGATTGACTAATAAAAGCTTATAATGTTCCCAATGTAATTTGAGAGGAATCCAATGAATCTTCCCCTAAATATCATAAATCCACCTAATATAAGCTTTATGAAATATTTATTAAATTTTGTAATATGGTAGAACATACATAATGTAAATATATCATCATAACTATTTTTCACTGTACATATAAGTGGTATTAGTTACATTTATATTGTTGTACAACTAACACTACCATCCATCTCCAGTGCACTTTCACATTTGCAAAACTCAAACGCTATGTTCATTAAATAATAACTCCTCATTACCAATTCTACCAGTTCTTAACAACTACTATTCTACATTCTGTGTTTATGCATTTCATGTAAGTAGAATCCTACAGTTTTATTTTTTGGTGACTCACTTACTTTACCTGGTATCATGTCCTCCTCTGCGTTCCTTTCGGTTTTTTAAAAATAAAGTTTATTTTGCCTGATATTATTAGTACAGCTTTTGCTGCTCTGCTTTGTCTACTATTTGTATGAAACACCCTTTTCCATTATTTCTATTTCAACTTACATGTGTCTTTCTAAAATGAGTTTCCTGTAGGCACTATATAGTTAGACCATGTTTTTATATTAATTCAGGCAATCTCTGTTTTGCAACTAAAAAGTTTAATTTGCTTATATTTCAAGTAATTACTAACATATAGAGAATCATTTCTGTCAATTTGCTATTGGTTTTCTAAAAGTTATTAAGTAACATTTTTGTCCCTCCTTTTCTTCCTGTCTTCTTTTGTATTTATTTGATTTTTTGTAGTGAAATACTTAAATTATTTTTTCATTTTGAGTATATTCTATAACTTTTATTTGTGTTTACCGTAGATATTATGTTTAGCATTACAAAGTTATAACATATAACAATCAAATTTGAATTTCTATCTATGTCTTTACCACCCTGAACGTTCCCAATCTCGTCTGAATTTATACCAGCTTAACACAGCAAAAACTCTGATCTTTTACAGTCTGGCTCTTACCTCTTTCAGTTTTTCATGTCACAAAATCACATCTTTATATGCTTTGTTTCCCCAAACATAAACTGACAATTATTTTAAAAGCATTGGTTTCTTAAATGATGTATAATACATAACTTGGAAATGCAAACCAAAGTTACAATAATAATGTCTTTTAGCCTTTTAAAAAAGTCTATAGGAATCTCTTAAATCAGGTAGAAAACAAAATGTGGAGTTACAAACCAATGCTACAATTTCATAATTACCCATGTAGTTACCTTTGCAGGGATCTTTAATTCTTCATACGGCTTCAAGTTAGACCAGTGTTCATTTATTTCAACCTGCAGGATTATTTACTGCATTTCTTGTAGGGGAGATCAAGTGGTAAAAAACTCCTTCAGCTTTTGTTAATCTGGAAATTTCTTAATTTCGCCTTCACTTTTGAAGAACAGTTTTGCCAGATGTGCACTTTTTGGTTGATATTTGTTTCTTTTAGCATTTTGACTATATTAGTCTACTGACTGTTGCACTTCAAAATTTCTGGTGAGAAATCTACTGATAAGGTTACTAAGGATCCCTTTAACGTGATGAGTTGCTTCTGTCCTGTTACTGTCAAGATTTTTTTCTTTTCCTTTGGTTTTTGAAAGTTTTATTATGTGTCTCAACTGGCTGTCTTTGGATTCTTCCTGCTTGAAGTTCATTGAGTGTCTTTAATATTTATATTAATTTCTTTCATCAACTTTGGGAAATTTTCTGTCATTATTTCCTCAAATATTCTCCTTGTCTCTTTCTCTATCTCTTCTCTTCTAAGAGGCCTATGATATTTATGTTGTGCTTAACGGTGTCCCCCAGGCCATCTGTTCACTTTTCTTCAAAATTTGTCCTTTTATTCCACATACTTGATAACATTCATTGTCTCATTCTAACATTTGCTGATTCTTCCTTGCTCACATATGCCTTTGAATCCCTCAAGTAAAGTTTTCATTTCAATTTTTGAAAGTTTCAGGTCCAGAATTCTTTTTATGTTTTCTACTTCTTTATTGATATTTCTGTTTTGTTCATATATTACTTCCTTTACTTTATCAACGTCTTTTAGTTTTTTTAGTATCTTTGAGAGTTGTTTTAAAGACTTGTCTGTAAATTCATTATCAAGATTGCTTTGGAAACAGTTTCTGTTCATTTATTTATTTATTCTTTTGAATGAGCTATTCTTTCCTATTTCTTTGTATGCCTTGTGATATTTTGTTGACACTTGCATCTAATGATGCAATAATTCTGGATCCAAACGTCCTCTTTCCCAAAGTTTTGTTAATTTTTGTTTCACATTTATTTATTTATTTAGAAGATTGTTTTTGTGCCAAGGGCCAGCCTGAGGCGTAAACTTAAATTATTCTTGTTTTTGTTTGTTTGTTTTTGCTTTTGTTTTTGTTTTTTTTCTGAGTCTGTAACTTTCCCTGGACATTCATGGCTGCTTTATAATTCTTAATTTCCTAGTTTTTAAAGACTGACTCCCAAAAGAAGAAAAAGAGAAAAATGAAGGAAGGAAAATAAAAAAGTTCCCAGTCTTCTAAGTCCTCTGGATGTCATATTAGCCCTGGAAAGGAGCACGCAACAATGGGGAGCGATGCAATGGCTGCCCACCTGTTCTTCTGCAGCTCTCTAATCAGAAGTAACAATCACAGATCAGAGTACAAATGCCCAATATTTGCCAGGTAGGGTTCCTTTCTGCCCATAGTGTCATTTACAAACGGAATGCAAGCAGTACCAAGAATGTATAGGGCTGCCGGCCACAGTGCTGGGGGTACTGGGTGGTAGCTACTACTGTGCTGAGGGTTAATAATACCAAAATTAACAACAGCTTAGCATCCTGTCCTTTCCCTGGAAGCTCCAAGCCTTAGTATAGACTCCATAGTTTACAAATAGTTACATCAGGCAGTTTACCAGTACAATTGCTGCCCAGGCGGAGAAACAGATTTCTGGTGCTTCCTACTTTGCCATCTTTTTATTTTCCACTGTCCCAATTTAGCTTGTTATGACATTAAACTCTCCTGTTTTGTAAAACTATCCATGTGTATTTTGGCTGGGATACCTATTATAATTCATATCAGAGAAAAATAGTTAAAGGAGGGAAATAGAGACAGGTTTGAATGATCAAAACAAAATGTAGCTCACTGTGACAGTGAATGAGTGTCTCTATCTGTGAGATTCATATGTGTTTCGATACAGGATTCAGCATACTAACAATAGTCACAAATATTGATTACCTACTCCAAGCCAAGCACATAACATACAATTTTTCATTAAACTCATAGAATAATCCTCTGAGGTAATAGGTTGTTGTTATTTTAAAGGTGAAACTAAGAATTGAAGCAGTTGAGGAAGGTTGCACCTAATAAGGAACAAAATTAATGTTCCTGTAGAACCTTTGTGACCCATCCTGAACTTATGAAACTAAACTCTTCACTTTCTACCTGAAAGGAATAGTAGAAGAAAGTGAAGTTCAAACTTCATTCAGAATCAGGTCAGTGCTTTTATTATCTGTTTTGATATTTTTTATTTCATTGATTTCAAGTACTGCTTAACCAACAAGCTTCAAACATAGATAACTATTTCAATGGATGCTATTTCAATTAGAAATTTACTTTTTTTAGATTAAAAAATATAGTTTAATTAGAAAGTAAATTAAAGAAAGAGAGAAAGAGGAGATACACCTTCCCAAGGTAGGGGAGGGGGCCAAAGCTCAAGAAAACATGGCCTGGCCATAGCTCAAAGAGCACATGGCCACATCACAGTTTAGCAAGGCAATGGCCAGAACTTGCTTTTTAACCCACTAACTTCCCATAGTGTGATAGACATCTACTGAAAGGGTCAATAGTATTGCAACTCTCTCCAGTATTATATAATTTTATCTCCAGTGATAACGAGACAAGTTTAAGACATAGTGAGGTAAGGGAAAGCAAAACAATTTATGTAGGGAGATTATATATGGTAGAACTCATGGTACAAACACTCTAAGCTAGGGTTGGAAGCATCATCTATAGGATCCTGTACAAAAAGTAAATGGTCATTGTTTAAAAAGAGGAAAGAAATATAATTAAAGGTGCCAGAATACAATGCTTTTTTCCCCATTATTTTATGCTCTCTCTCTCAACTTGTCTTTTGTGTTTACTTTATAATACCACTTTCAGTAAAGAAAAATTAAAATTTCAATAACTAGCATCAATTTTACTGTTAATTTTGATACTGCACGGTGCTTGTTTTGAATACTAATATAAGGACATTTAAATTATATTCAGAATCACCAAAATTGTACAATTGAAATATTATAGCTCAATACATATGTATACCAGAACAGTAGCAACCCTACACCAGACTGACTTAACACTTGATTTCACTTCTTTATGCATACATGTTCTACCAACACTCTCTACCCCTGGCTTGCTGATGATCAAGGAATCTAATGGAAAAAAAGAATCTATAAGTTTCTCTATTTTTCTCTTCCTTCAAAGCCATCATTTCTGAGAAAGTGGCTTGTTAATATAGGAAAATAACTTGGATGATACATACTAGGATTGCTTGGTCATTCATATTTTTTTTAGAAAACATTATCTCCTTTCCACATTCAGAGAAACATCTGGTTTAAAGTAACAATAAAAATTGTGACCTTTTAGGGTTATCAGTGCTCTACTTAGTTGTAGAAGTGCTTATTTAGCACTTGCTTAAAATCTCGAGGTTCTCTCAGGCATTGTGGACACAAAGGAATTCTGTGCTCATTCAGCATTGCAAATGCCACGTATAAATGAATAAGCAAGAAATAGGAGTGGACACTCATATTGTATATATTTTCTTGATATGGTTTGGATTTTTGGGTCCCCTCAAATCTCATCTTGAAATGTGAACCCAAATGTTAAAGTTGGTGCCTAGTGTGAGGTGCTTGGGTCATGAGGGTGGATCCATAATGAATGGCTTGGTGCCATTCTTGTGCAATGATAATAAATGGATTCTCCCTCTATTAGTTTGCATGAAATCTGGTTGTTTAAAAGAGCTTGGTACCTTCCTTTTTGTTTGTTTGTTTGTTTTTGTTCTTTCCATGTGATATGTCAGCTTACCCTTCTCCTTCCACCATGATTATAAGCTTCCTGAATCCTCATCAGAAGTAGATCCTGGTTCCACACCAGAATCGTGAACCCAATAAACCTCTTTTCTTTATAAATTACCCAGACTCACATCTTTCTTTATAGCAAGACAAAATGGATTAATACACTTCTCTGCTTACACATATACTTTATTTCGCCATTGCAATTCACTTACAGAGTGCAAACTCTAAGATAAAACTATTAAACAGTTCAAGATGCAAAAGTAGAACATTAAGCCAAGAGAAAGGTCCTTCTGAGCATGAGGTTTTGTGTGCCATCACAGGTCAAACATTCATGAAGCCAGTCCTGCTTTCAACCCATAAACCATTAAACATAGAAATAGTTTGACAGATTCCTACATGTATCCCTGCATAAGAAAAAAGATTAATCTCATTTTTAATAACCATTATCTATTCTCCAAATCCAGAAAAACAGGAAATAAAAACCCAGCTCCTTTCTTAGCTAGAAGCAGTGCCTTGATGTAATACAGTAACAAAGGGCTATTTATGCAGTTACCATGACAAGATATTTCAAATTTACAGGTTACCAATGAAAATTTTCCAGAAAATTCATTAAAAAGCTATATAAATCAAACCCAGTCTTCAATAAAATATATTCATGAAGCATGTTTATAATAGTGGTTGCTTTTTCAGAAGCTTTCTTTTTAATACTAGATGAAAAATAATAAGTTTCTTCAAAATGTCTTTATAGAGGTAGTTAGCATTTCTTTTTATGTGAAAGGGGTACTTAATTTCCAAAATGCTCTAATTAAATCTATCGCTAGATTTTATTTTCTTTCAAAATTATCCATAACATTCTAAGTTAATGTCACAAGATGGAAAATGAAGGTATTGAACCATATTCTGATTTCACCTATATTGTCATTAAATAACTAAGGAACAATACAAAAAAACTCAGTATCAAGTTTAAATCTAGAATCTTTATTTAAGTGTTTCTTCAGTTTACACATTAATGCACAAAAAGTGAAATAATAAACTTTCAGTTAACGTAAATATTTAGGAATGTTTCTATTCTTTATACTGCGATGAAAACAATGTTTCAACATTTACTAAAATCATTCAAATTTAATTTGACAATAAATTATTTAATACATAGTAACATGTTTCAATTGGTACATAAATTGCATTTGAAATGAATGTTTTATTTCAAAAACATAAGCTGTTTTCATTTAATATCTCTTTAACAGTTTCTCACTTTGAAAAACCTGAAGAATAAACAGCAATATATATTCCCCAAACAAAACTGTCATCAGACTAATATCACCAATTCCTCTGATTCTATTCTTTCTATTTGGGTTGCAATTTTACCAAAAGTCAATTGCAAGAGACTTTCTTTTTTGTCCTAGATGACTTAACTTGTATCAGATCAATCCTACCATGAGAACCATTATAGATGGTGCACAATCATCACCATAACCACTTCTACCATCCTCAGCAATTGTGAAGGTATCAAAGAGTAACATAGGTTGCCAGAAGTTGAATAGCCATGGTTTCTGAGCAGACAAAATGCAATGAGAGTCCAAGATTCTTGATTCCTTTTACGTATGGTACTGCTTGATAACAGAAAGTTGTAGTAGGCAACAAACCAGACAGAAACCTAATTGGTATGTTGAAGGAACTGGGTTTTAGGGAAGGATGGATTTTAGGAGACTAATGTTTTGGGAAAAGAATAATGCAGAGAAGTCCAACATTTTATGATGTTTTTTCTCTACAATACTTTGCTGATTCCTAGACTGTAGCAGAATAAAACAGCATGAAATTTAAAAGATATAAGAAGGAAGTAGCATCTAAGAGGAAAAGTAGTTCAGTGGAGACTTCTTTCATTTCATGTTGTTGAATTACTTTTTTAAAAAGTAAAATTCAGAGCTTGTTAAGAAAACGAGATTTTATAAGCAACCTGAGTTTTCAGATGAACCTAAGAAAAGTCATACATTAACATGAAGAACAAACTACAAAAGCAAGGAAATAGGACTGTTTGTCATTTTTCTTTCTGATTGTTTGAGTTCCTTGTAGATTCTTGATATTAGGCCTTTGTCAGTTACAAAATCAGCAAATAGTTTTTCCCATTCTATGTGCTGTCTCCTGCTTTCTTAATGACTTCTTTTGCTGTGCAAATGTTCTTCAATTTGATGAGGTCACACTTATCTATCTTCTCTTTTATGGCATATGTTTTTGGGGATTTGATCAAGAATTGATTGCCTACTCCAATGTGCATAAGGGTATCACCTGCATTTTCTTTTACTATTCTAACAGTTTGAGGTTTTGCTTTTAGCTCATTAATCCATTTAGAGTTGATTTTTGTATGTGGTGATAGATAGGAGTCCTGTTTCATTCTTCTGCTTGTAACCAGTCAGTTCTGATCCTAATCCAGGGGAAGTGAGGACCAGTTGGAGGCCCAAACATCACCTTCACATACATTTCTTATGTACCTAATCCTGACTTGTACTCTATGTCTTTATAATTAAATAAAGTTTTAAAAAGGAAATAATCATTTATATATATAATATTTATATTATACAGAATATAATATAGTATATTAAATAATGTACTATATCATTTATAGACAGTGAACAATATATATATATATATATATATCATTTATTCTGGAATCAGAGTTTAAACTAGGACTCTAAAATGCTTATGATTAACATGTTCCAAAAGTTGAAAAACCATATTTTCATTTTTCAGTGAAATTAAATCAATATAAATAATAAAATTAAGTTTTAGAATTAAAAGAATATGAATAAATTAAATGGATTAGCAACAGATTAGATACAGCAAACCATAGGGCTAATAAACTAGAAGATAATTTACTAGAAACTCTCGACCAAGAAAAAATAATATTTAAAATCTACAAAACCATAAACGCATGTAAAAATAAATAAAACACATGTAAAATAATAAAGAAAATATATTTCCTCCTTTTAGAAGGCATTAAAATAAAGTTTGTATAACCAATAACCTCTTCATAATTTTACAATAAGCAATTCTACACCAAAGCAACTCCAGATAAATGCAACTTTTAACAAAGTTTTGGGAAAGTTTATTGAAGAACTTGACAGCATTTTGTACTGAGAAGTGTGGTGCTGCTCCAACAAATGCTCAAAAATATAGACGCAACTTTTAAATTGGGTAATGGTTAGATCCTGATGTATGCTAGAAAAAGCAGATACTGTGTTGAAAGGACGTTGAAAAGCATTTTGGTGAGGATTCAGAAGGAAGAGGAGAGCTGAGAATAAAGTCTTCATCTTCTTAGAGAATACATCAATAAGTATGAACAGAATGCTGGTAGAAATATAGACAGTAAAAGCCATTATGACGGGTTCTCAGACACAAATGAGAAACATGTTATTAGACAATAGAACAAGGCAATACTTGCTATAAATTGGCAATAAACTTGGCTGAATTATGTTCATGTTCTAGACAGTAGAACTGGTAAGCAATGAAATTGGATATTTAGCTGAGCAGATTCCTAAGCAACATATTGAATGAACTGCTTGTGTACCCCTGATTATTTATAATAAAATATTAAAAGAGAAAGTGAATTGAAGAAATTGCTAAACAAAAAGGGACCAGACCTCAAAATTTGGGAAATTCTCAGCCTATCCATATTGTAAACTCATGAGAAAGTATGATCTAAAGAAAGCACTAAAGGTGTGGCTGAGTAAAGATGTAATAAGGAGATTGGTTTGATTGTTGTCTTATTCTGTTTGTGATTCTAAAACAGAATACCACAAACTGGGTAATTTATAAAGAACAGAATCATACTTATCAAGTTCAAGTCACTAGAAGTCCAAGATCAAGACACCAGCATGTGGTGTGCAGTAAAAGCTGCATCATTCAGAAGGGAGAAATGCTGTACTCTCACATGCTAGGAGGTGGAACAATCACAAATAAAAAATGACGTGCTCTTATTTGGGAAAAAACGGAAGAGAAAAAACCTACACCCACAACCCCTTTTAATAGTAGCATTACTTTATTCATGAGGGCCCTTATGAACTAACCCCCTCCCCCAAAGTTTGCACCTCCTAACACTGTTTCATTGGGGGATTAAGTTTCCAAAACGCAGATTTCAGGGAACATATCCAGGCCACTGAAGATGTGGACCATTGATTTCATCAGTCACCTCAACAAGAACACTGTCAGCTTGAACTAAAAAGATGAAGATAGGACAGAGTAAAACCAAGATGTTGAACTTTGATTTTACAGGATATGACCATAGAATTACTTGACTGTTCAGTATCCAATGTCCAATATTCTTCAATGCAAGGAAAGAATGACCCCAAAGGTGGCTCAGGGATCATCAGGTTACTGCCCAGATTTAAACAGGACAGAGTGCATTCAACAGAGGCATGAGAATGGGTCTATCCAGAATCATGAGGGACTAATTTTATCAATAGTGACACAGCATGAGTGTAACCACCTAACAGTCATGACATTGACCTTGCTATCCCAGCATGCCTGGGCTCAGAGCATTGGGAAAAAATATATATTCTTAAGGCACATAATCTCATTCAGGTAACTTGTGAGGTTTTGGACTTGTTGGGGCTCCAAAATCTCCTTCTTTTTTTCCTTTTGTAAAGAAAATGTCTATACTATGTCTTTCTTATCACTTTATTTTGGAAGCATATAACTTGTCACATAATTTTGTACTTCCAAAATAAAGTGGTGACAGAAGTTTACAACTGGGGAGACATTTTTCACTCAAGATGTGTTACATCTCAAGTCTCACCTGTACCTGATTTAGATGATAGAAGAAAGTTTTGACTTTAGATTTTAGAATTAATGTTGAAATGAGATACAAATCCTGGAGTTGTTAGGGTGAAATGAATGCATTTGGCATGTGAACAGAACACGATTTTGGGAGACCACAGGCAGAACACTATGGACTAAATATTATTTCTCTTTAAAATTCATATGTAGAAATTCTATTCTCAATGTGATACTATTTAGAAGTGGGACCTTTGGGAAGTAATAAAGTCATGCTTATGAAACCCTTATGTTGGGATTAGTATCCTTATAAGAAGAGACATGAAAGCTTGCTGTGTGCTCTCTTTCTTGACCTAAACCTGTCTCTGTCTCTCTCCCTCTCCCTCTCCATCCTCCTCCCTCTCCTCTCTCTGAGTCCCCTGCCATGTGAAGACACAGCAAGAAGGTGTCCATCTTCAAACCAGGAAAAGAAACTTAACCAAGAACTGAGTTAGCTAGCACCTTGATTTGGACTGTCTAGTCTCCAGAAATATAAAAAAGAAATTCTGTTGTACAAGCCACCCAGTCTATGATATTATTTTTATAGCAGTTCAAACAAAGACAAGTCATAAATATTTTATGAAGGTTAATTATACTTAGCCCAGAAAAATCAATTGGCTTTACATAGCCTTGCATGTAGTATAAAAATGACAGACTTTATAAATTTGCATTAGCCGGGCTCAGTGCCTCAGCCTGTAATCCCGCGCCTTGGGAGGCTGAGGTGAGTGAAATGCTTGAGCCCGCGGGTTCGAGACCCACCTGGGCAACTTGGCGAGACCCCATCTCTACAATAAATCAAAAATTAGCCGGTCGTGGTAGTGCGCGCCTGTAGTTCCAGCTACTTGGAAGGCTGAGGCAGAAGGATCGCTGGAGCCCAGCAGGTCGAGGCTGCGGTGGCCGGGAGCGGCCACTGCGCTCCAGTCTGGGCGACAGAGTGAGACTCCAACTCAAAAAAAAAAAAAAAAATTTGCATTGACGAACATCTAACAAGAGAACTGCCAGCTGTTAAGTAATTAATGAGAAGTTTTGTTTTGTGCTTGTCTTTTATGTGGAGGAAAAATAAAGACTATATTATTATAGGCTGGAATATTTCTACTATTAATTTCTTATTTTAATTTAAAAAAATATAATTGGCTATATATTCAGAAATGTTGGCAAAACTTTCTAATAATATAATTATTTTTAAAGAATTTTTTGCATTGTTTTATGTGTAATGACATTAACTAAATAAAGAAAAGTAGTGTTTTTATCCTTTACTAATAATTTGGTGTCTCTTTTTTTGTTACTCAATTTATAATAATACTGTTTAATATGTTGTAATTATTTCTGCAAAATTGATTTGAACTTGATTTCAAAACTAAAGATGATTATGTTTCATTATGAAGTATAATATTTGTTATTGCATTTTTTTATTAAAAAACTTTTTGCTTATAAATGAATGCTGACTTTATCATCAACATTTATCCATCTTGGGAAAAGTTCAGATAATTTTTCTTATTAGTATGAAAAGTGTTGATTCATTTCTCAAGATTTACTTGGCCATAATGTGCTGTACTTTTAATTTGATGCTGCATTTAGTTTATTTATGTGTTGTTAGAATATTTTTCTGCGGCATTTAGTTTATTTATGTGTTGTTAGGATATTTTGCTTTATCTTTAAAATAGAACTTGTACTATAATTTTCATTGGTTTTTTAAATTATTTTATTGTCTTTGTTGAGATTTGTTATTAAATTTTTGAGAACTTTGTAAAATGAGTTAGTGAACATAATTACTTTCTTTATTCTCTGGAAGAGGTAAAACAAGATTAGAATGATTTATTTCTTATATGTTTGATAGAACTCTAATCAACATAATAATAATTAGAAACAATGTTGAAATACTATAATAAACCACAAGTATGAAAAAATGTAAACATCTGACTTTATTAAGGATTTTCTCAACTGAATCTTTTACATGGCAAGTGGCACAATCACGTGAAAAAAAATTGCCATTATTTGTGTACATATATATACATATTGTCCAGCAATTCTACATTGAGGACTCTATCTTGGTAAAAATGTTTAACTAATGATAGACAGCAAGATTAATTATAAATATTTAAGACTATTAAAAGACATTGTTGAAAATATAAAAATGTGAAAACTATATAAATATTAATCAACAATCTAATGATTAAACACCATAAAAACTATGCTTTATTCATAGAGTAAAATTGTATATAGCAATGGACAGAGACAATTTCAACTACATGCAACATAGATAACTTTTCATACTATAATATAAACAAAAAAGTTACAGACAAAAGAAAATATACCTGGTGATTAACTACATAATGCAAAAAAAAAATCTGTGTAAAAAACTAAGCAATATATTCATTTATGGTTAAAAGTATGAGGTAAAACTATAAGGAAATTTAAGATTTAAATAAAACCAAATCAGAATAGTGGTTACTTTGAGGAATGGAGAAAGAAATGCAGTTGGGGAGGCTCACACATAGGAGTGTTTTTAAGACATGATTATTAATTTAATTTTTTTTTTTTGGCTCGAAGTCTCACTTCATCACTGTCTGGAGTATAGTGGCAGATTATGTTCACCAAAGCCTCTACCCACTGTGCTCAGGCAACCCTTCCTATTCAACCTTCAAAGTAGTTGGAACTATAGGCACGCCACCAAACCCACCTAATTTTTTAATTTTTTTACAGAGACGAGGTCTCACCAAATTCCTTAGGCTAGTCTCAGGTGGACCTTGAACAATTATAATACTATAAGAAAGCCTTTGGCAGTAATAAAAAGCTGTCAGGGGAGGGGAGGTGGGATTGGCAGTTGAGGGAAACTGCTAGGGGAGGGAGGGGCATACCTCATCAACAAGGTTACCTGTGTAATCAATGTTTGTATACCTCACCCTGAATTGTACCCCACATCTTTATAATTTTAAAAAATGCATTACTGCTCTACAAGTTACCTTATAGAAATGTATAAATAATACAAGCACAAAGTTTGAATCAACAAATATTAATGAACTACCTAACAATTATGAATTTAAAGACTTACTTAAAAAAAAAAAAACCCTGGGCTCAGGCAATCCTCTTGACTCCACCTCCCAAAATGCTAGATTTTCTGGCGTGAGCCACTGTGCTCAGCCAAAATAATTTTTTAAAAAGAGTCCATGATCACTAATCTTATTTGCAGACATGATAAGAGATTGGGCAGGCATAAGGTCCGATGATGTGAAAGTGATTCCTTCATGCAGTAAAAAACCCTGAAACACTCTACTTGAAGAGATTGATTTAGGTTATAGTTAAGCTTTCTAAAAGGAGATAATGAGGTGAAATATTTTTATTTGAAAATATAAAGACCAACAGAATAAAATCATTACAAATTTAGAAGTCATTATGGCTCTGTACCCTATATATTGCAATATTCAGTAAAAGTGGCAGAGTATGGTGTCTCACACCTGTAATCCCAGTCCTTGGGAGGTTGAGACAAAAGGATCACTGAGACCAGGTATTTGAGACCATCTGAGTAATGAAGTGAGATTTCACCTTTACAAAAAAATTTAAGCCATTAGCCAAGCATAGTGGCACACAACATTGGAGATACCATGATTGAAGCTGTTATAACACACACACACACACACACACACATACACACACACACACACACAGAGTTTTTATTTAATAAAGCATGGAAAAGCCAGAAAATAACTTATATGTAATTATTGAAAAAATGTTTTTTATCAGCCTGGTACTCAAACTTAGGGAAAATAAGAAAATAAATATATGATTTTAAAATAACCAGATAAAATAAATTGTTGCTTAAATCATAGTATTAAGTAAATTGGACTAATTTTAAGAACCATCTGATCAACTATATAGCGATAAGTATGGCCATAAAAAAAGATGAAACCAAATGAAAAGGAGCACTTTTAGTCATTAAAACAGCATTAAGTGATGCAATTCCTGAATAAAAAAATCAAATCTCCTAATTTGTAATCTTCTGTGAATTTATTTTGGGAATTTTCTTTTGAATGCCTCATCTTACTTGACTGGTTAAAGTCAGTCAAGAATTATAGGTGAAAAATATTTAAGAAATAAAAACGCATCTTTCTTTTCATATAATAGCCAGGAACCACTTACCATCATCCAGCATAATCAATTTTGCTTCATTAGAACTTGGTTACTATATTTGTCATTTATCTGCCATTTCCAATTTTAGAAATACATATACAACTAATTTCATGTAGCATAGTGTCTAATTTAGGAGTGTGTACCTTATTTTTAACTTTTAAAATCCACCTAAACTGACTTCACTCATTAAATTGCAGTTTAATTTACATAAAGCATTCCATTATCTAGCTTTTCATATCTTTCATGCTGACTCTCTATTCCCCAGCTAAATCTTCCTTGAAAACAAAACCAGAACAACCTAAGATCTATAAACAATAGCTCTTCTGAAATTCCCTGAGGCGTTTCCATTGTTCTCATCTTTACTCACTGAGATTATAGAAATATGTTATTAAAAGTCACTTTAATAGAGACATTTGGCATATATTCAATACTTAAGTCGAGACAAATTATCACAGCAGCTAGTCAAATAAGTAATTATCTACCGCTAGCCCTTAGAGAATGGGTGGTACTATTTGATACCAGATTTCTAACAACCATCAATATCCGGCAGTTTTCTTTAAAAATTCAGAATCAATGTCAAGTAAAGCAAATGCAAATGAAAACCATGAATAAATTTTTGACCCATAGTATTAATGAAAAAGTGAATTTAAACACTTATTTTACAGGGATGTGCATGTAGGCACATGTCTACTCATAAAATGTACAAATAGGAAGCTTTATATTTATTTTCCCATGGGCAGAAACAAAAAATATTGAAATTAAACTTTACACAGGACGTTAATTGTGTGCCCTTAGTTGTATCATGTATTTCTAACCATTGCTTTGAGTTTATACAAAAGGACAAAAAAGAGAAAGAAATCACCACCAAGGATGAACCAATCTAATTTAAAAATAGGAATCAGTAACTGCAAATGAATATAAACCAACAAAAATAACCTTAAAGTGAGTGAAGATTGCTATTAGTTTTCATAAATTTTGTGATGCAAAAAATTTTGAGATGCACCAATTATTATATAAAAGCTTTTTATATTCCGTGCCTTTGGGAGGCTGAAGTGAGTGGATTGCCTGAGCCGCGGGTTCGAGACTCGCCTGGGCAAGCGAGACCTCATCTCTACAATAAATCAAAAAATTAGCCGGGCGTGGTAGCACGAGCCTGTAGTTCCAGCTACTTGGAAGGCTGAGGCGGAAGGATCGCCGGAGCCCAGTGGGTCGAGGCTGCGGTGGCCGGGAGTGGCTGCTGCACTCCAGTCTGGGTGACAGAGTGAGACTCCAACTCAAAAAAAAAAAAAAGTCAGAAATCATTTTATGCAGAATCATACATGTAAAAATAGAAGAAACAAAACTCTTGCTTATATATATAAAAATGAAAAGATATGCAAGTTAAATGGGAAATGTAATATAATGCTCAAACAAATCAATAAAGATAAAATTCAGGAATCACAAAATCATGTACAGTGAGGGCACATATCAGGATAAAAATGAATAAGTGGAAATATATTCAAGGTTTGATGAAAGGAAATGTTGTGTCACCTGCAATTCATATGTTGGAACACAACCCCCAAGGTCATGGTATTAAGAGGTGGACCTGTGGAAGATGATTAGGTCATGAGGGCTCTGTTCTCATTCATGATCTTACTGTCCTTATAAAGGGACCCAGGGAGCTTATTTGTCCTTCTGCCATGTAAAGACATAGCTAGAAAGCACCTACTTTGAAAGAGAGAGCAAGCCCTCACCAGACATAGAATCTGCTGGTGGCTTAACCTTGGGCTTCCCAGCCTTCAGGACTGTGAGCAGTACGTTTCTGTTGTTTATAAATTATCCAGTCTAAGCCATACATATATGCTTGAGCAGAATAAGACAGCAATGTTATAATCTGGATGTCACATGCCTCATCAATGGGGCAGCTGATAAAACATCTACATTGTTGCCCTCATGGAGTGCTGGCTCATTCCACACACTAAGCAAAACATGCAAGCGAGCCAAAGAGAAGTGCCATTACTCTGATGCTAGTGCTTCATTGGGTGCTAAGCTCACCTAACTCCTCATTCCAAGAGGCACATTAGATGCATTGCTAAGTATCACAGTTTTCTGTCAGGAAACACAGTAGCTATAGTCATCATTATGGTCTTTGGTAAGCATCAATTTCCTAGAATTTGGTGATCTTTGGAGAGGTTGTAAATATTTCCCTTATATTGCCCTATATAACAGGAGTTCTAAAAATGTGCTCTTTGTCCATCAATACTAGGTAAAGTTTCCAGTGTCACATACTTGTTGCATTTTTAAAAATATCCTTTGATGTATTGTAATACAGCTACATAGAGAACAGGCACGTGATTCAGGTAACAATTTCTCTATTAGTTTAGCACCTCAAAACTGCACCTAATTTAGTTTTATTTGAGAGAGCCTATTGTTTCACCTCCTTTGAGAATGTTTCTTTGATTCATACCCACATAAATTTAATATTCCAGAGTCTCTGAATATTTGTATGTCTTCCTGCAATCATTAATACAAAGTTGTACACAAACTGAGTGAAATATTAGTGGAAGCAAATGATGGGAATTGGGGCCTTTCTTTGTTTCTATTTTATTCAATTCATTTTTGAATTTCAGTTTCTGAAAAATTATTGTCAGCATGCATTTTGTACCACATGAATTTGAACTTTTGAAAAATCAAGAAAGTGATGAGCATTTCCTTAAAACCATTATGAACATAGTGGATTATAGAGTCTACATTTGTTGGAAGATTGTGCTATAACACTAATCTCTTTAAAAATTTGGCACTACATCTAACATTGTTCTCATTTTTCCTAGAAAAACATACTAAAAGCTATTCACTATGATAGTCTAAAGTAGAAATGAAACTATTTATTAGGTATTGTGACTAAAACTTTACCTCAAATCACATATATATATATGTCTTGCAAGGCTTTTTATATCAGCAAAATAAGAATAATTGGATAATTCTTTATCTGAAAATGATGCTAAATTCCTTTACCCAACCTAAAAAGTTATCATTTTGTTTGAAGAACAAATATACCATAGTGCATAATATCTGCACTCTACAGAAGAACAAGTTTAAAGTTAATAAAAGAAAACACTTTAATTTGATAGAAAATATACTCTACAAAGATATTCATGATAAAATTAAATTTTGAATTGATTCATGAAAACATTTGTTTGTATCTGTTCTGTAACTTACTTTCTTATTTTTGTGAAAAAAAGAGTCTATTTAAACAGTTCAATAGGGTCTTTATCGTGGTCTTAGAAATAACTGATTTGAGTTTAGAAAGGAAACTTCAATACGGCTACATACCATGCTCAATCCAAAGCTGTGATGCCCACTAGAAGACAATTCATCTCAACATATTTGTATTCAAATCAGAAATAATCTACTCCTATACAAAAATTGCCTACAGTGTTGATAAAAACAAGGACAAGGGCAACCCCTTTGGGTCCCCTCCCACCGTGGGAGCTTCTCTGTCCTCTCAATAAATCCTGCTCTCAAAAAAAACAAACAAAACAAACAAAAGAATAAAACCTACCAGCTGATGTTTTTTTTTTACCTTCAGCAGTTGCATAGTCACTTGAATATAGAGTTGTGAAACAATAAAGCACTTTAATTTTATAAATATTTGACATATACCCTTATACATATGCTTAACATATGTGTGTGTGTATATATATATATATATATATTTTTTTTTTATTTTCACTTACCAACTTGAATGTGCATCATCTCTGAGAACAGTTGTACTGAAAATTTGAATTAAATCAAAGCACATGAAAGTGCAATTAGATTTTTGTCGCACTCAGTCATAAGTACGAAATGCTTGTTATATGTCAGGTACAGTATTCAATACCAGAAATTCTGTGT
>CAUYQG010032953.1:0-22384 GCA_963574415.1 Tarsius wallacei
GGCATCCATTTCCTGAACAAAACTCGAAACCCACAGGCCATAAGAGATAAGATAGACAAGTGGGACCTCATCAAACTAACAAGCTTCTGCAAAGCCAAAGAAACCATCAAGAGAGCAGGGAGACAGCCTACAGATTGGGAATAAGTATTTGCCAACTCCAGGTCTGACAAAGGTTTAACATCTTGGATCTACAAGGAACTCAAACGTGCGGAAAAGAAAAAAACAAACAACCCCATTATAAAATGGGTAAAAGATATGAACAGATCAGATGCATTTAATACATTAACAACAAGCAGACTTAGAACCAAATCAGAAACACAATCCCATTCACAATAGTCACAAAAACTAACAAACAAAAAAACCTCAGGATTCATCTAACTAAAGAAGGGAAAGAGCTTTATAGTAAGAACTACAAAACACTGCTAAAAGATATTAAAGACAACACAAACAAATGAAAGAACATCCCATGCTCATGAATTGGAAGAATCAATATTATCCAGGTGTTTCTAGTATCTAAAGCAATCTACAGATTCAACACCTGTCAAACTACCAGCAACATTTTTTTACCAGACCTAAAAAAGGCAATACTTAAATTCATATGGAAAGAAAAAATAGCCCAAATAACTAAAGCAATCCTCATAAAAAAATAAATTAAAAAAATAAAATATTAATCAGAAATAAATAAAAAGCTTGTGGCATCACACAGACTTTAAACTTTACAACATGGCTACAATGGCCAAAACAGCATGGTACTGATACAAAAATAGATACATACACCAATGGAACAGGATACAGAAAATGAAAATAAAACCACAGACCTTCAACCAACTAATCTTGACAAAGTTGACAAAAACATTAATAAAGGAAACCATTTAGCAACTGGAGCTAGGAAAACTGGCTAATCACATGCAGGAGAATGAAACTGGACCTCTTCCTAGCACTATACATAAAAATTTAGTGAAAATGAATCAAAGACTTAAATGTGAAACATCAAACCACAAGAATCTTAGGAAAAAAACTAGGGAACACCATCCTGGACATCTGACTAGGCAGTAAGTTCATGGCCAAGTTCTCAAAAGCAAATGCAGCAAAACCTAAAATTGACAGGTGGGATCTTATTGAAGCTAAAAAGCTTCTGCACAGCAAAATAAACCATCAAAAGATTAAAGAGACACCCCACAGAATATGAAAATGTATTTGAAAGCTATGCCTCTGAAAAAGGTCTAACATCCAGGGTCTATAAAGAATTCAAATGTATTGACAGGCAAAAAACAAATAATCCCATTAAAAATGTGGGCAAGGACATGACCAGACACTTATCAAAGGAAAACATACAAGTAGGCAACAAACATGAAAAAATACTTAGCATCACTAATCATCAGAGAAACGCAAATCAAAACTATAATTAGATAATACTTCACACCAGTCACGGTGGCTATCATTAAAAAGTCAAACAACAACAAAAACAAAACAAAACAAAACAAAACAGATGTTGATGAGGCTGTAGAGAAAAGGGAACACTTCTACACCGTTGGTAGGAAGGTAAGCTAGTTCATCATTTGTAGAAAGCAGTTTGGAGATTTCTCAAAGAACTAAAAATAGAGTTAGCGTCTGATCTAACAATCCCAATTCTGGGAATATATCCAAATGGACATATATCACTCTACCAAAAAAGATACCTATATATGTATTCTTACTGAAACATTATTCACAATAGCAAAATCATGGAACCAACCCAAAGGCCCATTGACAGTGGACTGGATGAAGAAAATATGGTACACTATGGAATATTACGCAGTTATAAAGAAGCACAAAATCATGTCCTTTGCAGCAACATGGATGTAACTGGAGGCCATCATTCTAAGTGATTTATCAGAAACAAAAAAACAAAAACACAGAAACAAAAAAAAGGATAAATGGGTATCCACTTATAAATAGGTACTAAACAGAGGGCACACACAAGCACAAAGATGAAACCAACAGACGCTGGATACTGGTGAAGAAGGGAAGGAGAAAGGGGGGATAATGGATAGCCCTTTGGATATCATGCTCACTCCCTAGGGAAGCAAGGGGGCAGGCTCATCACAAGGCCAAACCTCACCTTCACACAATATACTTACGTACCAAATCCTCACACAAATCCATGATTCTAAAACCAAAATAAAGAGCAAAGTTTTCTACTTGACATTAATATAAACACATGCTCAAAATATTTTTAAATGAATATGTTTTTTCAGGTCTCTGCTGCAGATTAAGTTGCATCCAGGGCTGTCCTTGTCCCTGACTTATTCACCCAAATCCCTTCTTATATGTAAATTCTAGGAATTCTCCTATGTTAATGATAAATGCCAACTGCTGTAGAAAGCCTTTTTTTAACCCCTACAACTGGACAGCATAATTGATTCAATATGTATTTGCTGAGGATCTACACTGTGTTTGTCCCTGTGTCAGAGCTATCTGCCCTTTTTCTGACCTTCCTTAGTATGTTTTTCATAGGACACATATCCTTTCTGCCTCAAATTGTTTACTAAAACATGTCTCATTTCTTACCTTAATGTATAAGCTCTTAAAAGCCAGACTCTATGTTTGATTTATATTTGCTGCAACATTTTTTACTGTACTTCAAAATCAGCACTTAATAGAAAGCTCCTGAATGCAATGAATGAATGAATATATGAATGTGATTCCTTAGCATAATTATTCCTGATATTTTTGCCTCCAAGCAGTACTGTTTGTTTTCATTCATTTCCTGATATAATATGGTAACATTCTTAAAATGTAAATTAGCCCCATGTAATATAAAATATCTCTGTACTATGGTACTTTTTATAATTAAAATAAGTTTTCCTTTTATCTTCAGACAATGTTTCTTTTTAAGTTTTTCTTTCGTGACCTGAACTTTAAATGTTCATGTTTCTTAGGATTATACCTTTGGAATTTATTTTATTTTTCCACAATTTCCTCTGAGAAGTTTCACCCGTTTCCACGTTCCTATTACATTGTCTCGAATTTAAATCCAGATTCTTTTCTTAAATCTTGTATCTGTTTATCCAGCTGCCTACTGTAGAGGATCACTTGGCTAACCTAAAGAACATTCTACTCAATATGTCTAAGTGTGAGTTCAGCACCTCTGCCAATCCCCACTTCCCATTCACACTTCCTTTTTCAAACCTCTCCCAGAGGATAACCAAAAACCTACCACTCAGTTACCCAAGGTCAACCTCTAGGTAATATTTCTAACTCTGTCTTTTCCCTTCCCATAGCCCCCACACTATCTGGTGTCAATGTATCTCTATAATCCATCTACCTCACTGTATTCTTAATGTCACTTTACAACTTAAAGCCATTATCCTCTTCAAAGTCCATTAATATGGACTACCTATAATATTGTTTTCCTATATCACAGATCCGCCTTTCTTATTCACTCACTACTCTAGAGCCGATGAATTTTTTCCAAAATATCAGATCTGATTACGAAGCTCTTTTGGGTATCAAAGAATCCCTACGGTGCTTAGAATACAAACCCTTTTACGTGTCTTCCAAGGTCCTATGTGATCTATCTATTTATTTCTCAGCTTCCTCACTTACCAGTTCCTCCTACCCCTAGGTGTGCTCACAATTCCTCTTAGTTCCTAGAACGCATCCTGCTCTCTCCTTTCCACATCTGGAACAAAACCTACTCCAGGCTCCATCCCCACCTCACCTAACCAGTAATGGTGCTGGACTATCTTCTCCTCATCTTTCATATCTAGATCCCACATCACTCCTGCACTCATATATTTCCTGTGCACACTGATTTCTTTCAATATAGTACTTTTAAATATAACTCAGAGTTTTAAAGCTACTTCCTGTCTATTATTATCCATACTCATAACCTCTTCTAGTCTTACTTATGATATTTGCATTTACATTGCGATTTTTTCTCCTAAAACATTATTTTGACACTGCATGGTATTAATACTTCAATATATCTACAGATGCATTTACATAGTTATTTGCTGACTCGTTTGTTTTGTGTGTGTGTGTGTGTGTGTGTGTGTGTGTGTGTGTGTGTGTGTGTATGTATATTTCCTAGCTTTTTTTAAAAAGTATTTACTTTTTTTTGAGTTGGAATCTCACTCTTGTTGCCCAGGCTGAAGTGCAGTGGCATGCTCATGGCCACCGCAGCCTTGACCTGCTGGGTTTAGGAGATCCTTCCACCTCAGTTTTCCTAGTAGCTGGAACTACAGACCCACACCACCATGCTCGACTAGTTTTTTTGTGTGTGTGTGATTTATTGTGGAGTCGAGGTCTTACCAAGTTGCCCAGGTTTGTCTCAAACCCCTGGGATCAGGCAACCTTCTCACCTTGGCCTCCCAAAGTGCTGGGATTATAGGCTGAGCCACCACGCCCGGGACTTCCCAACTTTTAAATACAAATTTACATAAACAGGCTGTCACACACTGTCTAATAGTTGACTGCAATTAACATCAAATATATTGGTTTATAATTTTGTGAATTCACCTTTTTATTCACCATTTTAACAACTGATAAAGGGTATTCTTAAAAGTTTTGCACATATACCAAGTGATGAAATAGTTTAGCATTTCTGACATGAAGTTTTCTTAGACACGAAGAATAAATTTGAATTGTAAAGTAATTATAGCTTTTCAAGTTAACCCATTCTAGAATTTAGACTCTCCATCCAGGAATTTTAAAATATAATGCATTTTATATATTCAAGAAACCCTTGTTCATTTTCCTGAGACAAATTAATGAACATTGTTCCTACCTCTTGACATTTTATAGCTTGATCTTATGCAGTCATATACAGTCAAAATAATTCACACAAATATGCATGGCTAAACAAATAACTTAAAGTAAAAATTTGTTCATATCATTCTTTCCTTTTATGGTTAGTTTAGAGCAAACCTTCTCTTTTGTGTTGAATAATTCAGTCTTTTTTTTTTTCAGAAGAAAAATGAGAGAGGTGATTCAAGCAGAGGTAGGCTAGGCATTTCCAATTGACAGCTGTAAACATGTATAAATAAATCCATCAGAAGCATCCTGTTATAAATATAGTGCTGAATGTTTTCATTTCCTTTTTTTGTAAAAAGGGTCAGTGTTTTCCAACTGGCAGTATCTTAGAGCTTAAGACAGGTTTGTAATGTTATTCTTTTCTAGTCACATGTTTGTTGAAACATAGTACAGGGTCTTGACCTTTTTTGACTTCTTAAAAAACTTCATGTGGAGACAGAGCAGAAAAATGCCTACTAAATCCAGAGTAACTAGAAAACATCTTTAAGGTTTTCATATTTTTTAATGTTATATTTCCAAGTATATGTGGAGTTGGAACTATTTAGAAAGATGAAGAAATAGTAATATGTCTTCATCCTGTGTTAGTAACTGATTGTTACATAAAAACAGTGTAAATAATACATAGAGGGGACCTCGAAATAACCTAAATTTATAAAATAAATGTGTACTTATTCTTATACATTTAGACTTCAGTCACCTTGAAAGTACTCTCCATTTAATGCAATACAGCTAGCAAGATGCTTTTTCTACTGCTCAAAAATGTTTTTGAGCTTCTCAATTTAGTACCTTTTAGTACTTCTTCAGTTTTTTGCACTGATTCCCATGGGCTCCTAGAACACCAACCTAGTGGAGGAAGCCTGTACTACAGGGGCCCACCATCCAAAAGATAATTTGTTTTGTTTGTTTGTTTGTTTTTGGGGGGAGGGGTTCCTCCCTTTGTAAACTTGTAATATAAAATGATGTCTTAGTACATTTTAAAATTGACTACATATGGTAAATCTAAAGAGTTGTATTGACAGACAATTTTTATTCTAGGCCAAGAAAGATATATTAATTCTATAGTAGTAAAAGGGTTAAAAAAAATCTTCCTTTAAAAGATATAAATCAAGCCCAACAGTATGAAGAAAGTTTTCAAGTTTCTTTGTTATGCATACATGAAACATTTAAAGTCAAAATGCTATTTTAAACTCATAAGGAAAATCAGGACAAAAGGAATGCTGTTTTGAATTTCTACAGAGGGGATTCAGGAGGATCAAGATCACAAAAATAACTGAAGGCAGCATTGCTGAGATAAAATCAGCATTATACCCTACAAAGCAGAGTGCCCTTGAAAATACAACTTGGATTATCTGTAACTATTGCAGAGTGAATAATAGAAAACTTGACAAGTACATACACACACACACACACACTTTTATAGGAGTGCTGATAATAACTAATTATTATCAATATGTGAGACTAAAAATTTATTCCATGTAGAAGACAAGGAATATGCTTCTCAGAAAAACAAACAAACAAACAAAAAAAACCCCTCATTTTTCTTTTTACAAGGATGGTTGAAAAGAGGAATTGGAGAAAAAGCAAATTTCTAAAACTTCCCCCAAAGTAAGATTGTTATATCTGATCTAAAAAAATTTGATAACCTTTACAAAGTTTCAGCATGCTAAGATGGAAAAAATATATCATAAATTATTGTATTTTGTTTAAGCACATCTTTCATCCTTTATTTAAAAAGAAGAAAAAAAATCAAAGCTTCCTTTGTACTTTACATTTTTCAATTAAGTTTTCAATGCTGTCAATTAATTGGTATTATTCTCTATGATCTGTTTTTTTTAAATAAAGGTAATAGCTAGGAATTGGCAAAGTTACCATATTCTGGACAAAATCCTAAGTACTCCACAGACAATTTAGTCCAGAGCCCAATCTTAAATACCATGCTGTAAATGACACTGTTTGGGATTTGTAGTTTCTCCTATCCTATTGTAGTGATACATATCTAGCGCATGTTCAAGAGCAAAAGCTGTTTAGATTGGGAGAGGACCTACAGTTCAAAGAGGAAGTTTTTCTGGTCTGTTTCTTATTAAGTATATGGGAGTTCTCATGACCTGATAAATTGTTTATTCACGTTGTAAAGAATGGTTCCTGCAAAAGAAATACATTCAATTGTTGCTAGTGAGAATTTTCAGAAAGTGAAGAGAAATCAGAGAAGTGATCATTTCTAGCTTAAAACATTGGTTTTGTGTTTTACAAATAATGAACTGTAGGAAGAACTTTTCTAAATATGCCAGTATTTATATGTCATTGTATTGTGGCATTTGCAAAGTTTGTGACACTTAAACTATATTCTGTTTACTTCCAGATCTGTCATGTCAAGCTCTGCTTTTTTTACTTTTGTCTTCGTTGTTTTGAGTTTTCAATGTCCTTTTTCAAATCCTGTCCACCTTCAAGTCCCAGGCTTAATGCCCTCTGCTCCAAGAAAGATTACTTTCATGACTAAGGACCTCTCCACTTTTAATTGAAATCTTCTTGATCTGATTGTTTATTAATGACATTTGCTAATTCTTATTTATTAAAAACATCTCCTAGGCATGTACGTAGGTGTTTGCATAAGATTCTGTATTGATTTCTGATTCCTCTCATATTATATATTGTTTCTTCCACCCACAGAACTGGAATGTTGCTGGTAACCTATAAATATTTTTAACTGATTGATATATAAAGCAAGTAGAACTTGGACTATCCATTCCAGTAAATTCTATTTCAGTGGGTCAGGAGGAATTGTACCAGGGTGGAAGAAATTTTCACTTTAAATTCAACATGGTCTTAGTATTCAAGAGGAGTTTTGCTTTGACCTTTCCTTGTAATTACTTGAAGACATACTCAGTGATTACGTGGTTCACTTTGAGGCATTCTACCTTGGGGTCTCATAAATCACAAATCTTAAGACTAAAACACCAAAAAAAAAAAAAAAAGTACAAACTGGGTGATTCTGCTCTAAATTGGAGTGAGTAGGATGCTGTGAGCAGAATATCTTAAGTCATAAGTAGTACAAAAAATTAGCCATTATTTAGGGAAAGAAAAAAATAAAACTGCTCATCCACAGTACAGGTAGAAAACAATAGGGGGTGACCTCAACCCACTCTCCTGACTGGACCTCCTTGGGATTAAAAGCATGACCCACTGCACCCAGCATGTCTGATTTCCTTTTCTTTTCTTTTCTTTTTTTTTTTTTTTAAGCTTGGACTCTTAGGTAATTGATGCAGATTCCATAATCTCAGAGAAACCCCCCCCCCTTTTTTTTGCCTCCTCATAAGATTTTCTTTTTCTTTTTCTTTTTTTGAGTTGGAATCTCACTCTATCGCCCAGACTGGAGTGCAATGGCCGCTCCCAGCCACCGCAGCCTCGTGCTGCTGGGCTCCGGGGATCCTTCCGCCTCAGTCTTCCAAGTAGCCGGAACTACAGGCGCACACTACCACGCCCGGCTGGTTTTTTGATTTATTGTTGAGATGAGGTCTCGCCTAGTTGCCCAGGCGGGTCTCGAACCCGCGGGCTCAGGTATTCCACTCACCTCAGCCCCCCAAGTTGCGGGATTACAGACTGAGCCACCGAGCCTGGCTAGATTTTCAACATAGTGAGCCTAATAGGGCATTTTTTTTTTCTTTGATCCAACTACACAGAGACTTCTCTTGAAGGAATATTGGAATATAACACCAACTCATCGGGGAGACCCTCTTGTTGTATGTGGCCATAATGTTCAACCTGGTGCTAATTTGAACAGTTTGTAATTTTTCCTCTGTTTTACTGGATAATTTTATGGACATGGTTAATTTGTGGAAATATTTTTTTAGTAAAATTGTGAGTCTTTCTTTTTTTAAAATTTAGGACAGTGTTTGTAAACACATTCCAAAAGGAAAGGTTAAAATTAGTGTGTGACATGAGGTAGAAAGTGATGTTTCTATGGGTGTTATTTTTTTCTCAAGTCAACAAAAAAACCAGTGTTTTTGATCTATACTCTTCAGTCTCAGTCACAGTCTGTTATGGTGTTCTGAGTCTTTGTCCCAGAAGACCCTGTTCCTGTGCTTCCTCTGGTCATCTAGAATAACCTTTCTGCACTTAATTGACTCCATGACTCTTCTTTCGCCATTTCAGAGCTTCCTGTTTCTTCTTTCCTATTTCTGACCTCTCACCTCCCTCCTAATAAAATAATCACATTCTTTCTCATCTTTTCAAATGCTTAGTCATTTCCCCACTTTAATGTGGCTATTTGTAACCTTCTTAACCCTCTTCCTAGTAATAGCTTGAGATGTCACCTATGAAATACTTCCTCATCAGAGTCTCATGGTTTTATGTGAATTCATGGTCACTGAGTTAAATTCAGTTGTAAATGATGACATGAAAAAGTAGCAACATTACCATTTTTTATACGCCAACGTGCAAAGCATGAAAAACTAATCCCACTTTATAATTTTAATGCACTATATAGTTTACAGGACATGTTTATCACCAGTATCCTACTCAGAACGTTCAACAGCTTTATACAGAAGGCAAGGTAGCATTAAAATGCTAATATTATTTTCTTCTTTATATAAGTGAGAAATATTTTAAGATGCCTAAGGTCATATTTTGCAGAATCCCTAAGACTCAAGTTTTAAGAGTTCTGATTCAATGTTATTTTCCCTAACTTATACCAGTCCTAACAGTCTTATAAATTGTTTAAAATGAAATGAATAAAACTACTAGTAACCATTCAGTATAAGGTGTTTAAGGTGTTTTGTATTTTTTGTTTGTTTGTTTGTTTATATTTTTTACCATTGATAGAATGTACTATTTTTGTTAAATGTTCAATAATTTGAATCTCTTCTTGTCACTTTGGTTAGGTCATCAGTCCTAAATTCTGGTTTTCTAGCAATTTCTAAGCACTTAATTCTAGAAAGTGAGACAGATCCTAGAAGCAGAAATATAAAACTCCTGGAAATTACTATAGAAAAATAACGATACAAAGAATGGAGAAATGTATGCGAGAGGAAAGATGAAAAGAGCATATATATTTAATTGACAAATAATATGGAGCATGAGAAGAGTATTATAAATGTTTGAAAGATGCAAACCTTGTATCTAAGCTCAATGTTGATATAAATAATAAATTGTAACTAAAGAATGAGCAAATGAGTTGGTTGAGAAAGAAAAATAGAATCATTGAAAGAATAGTATCCTAAGAGAAATAATACATTCTACCATAAGTTATATAAAATAAGCAAAAAAAAATTGAATCATTAAAACACCCCAATCTGTGCATCCTTCTGTCACTTTCCTGGAAACTGTATTTGATGGAAAATTACCTTACTGACATATGTCTTTCTATTATGAACCTCAGAGACTACTGGAAACACTGGACAGGTATTCTGCCAACTCTTTCTCTTGCAAGCATATGCTACACAGTTATATGAATCAAAGTCTACGCATAAATTATAAGTCAGTAAATGTTACCTATGTCCCAATCTAAGGTGTTCTCTCTTTCTTATCTATGAATTGTTGGGTCATTATGTTGAGAGCCATGTCATATGCTAGAACAAAACACCATCTATGGAATTATTGGGTAGTCTAAAAGCATCTGTTCACTCATTAAAGACTTAAAATGAAAGGGAAGAAACATTTTTTTCTGTTCTTAAGTCAAGTTCAGGTTTTTATATTTTTCTTCTATGTGTTACTACCTTTTTTCTCTTTGGCTTTACTTGTACTGGCCAAAAAGTGATGTTTGACTTTTATGAACCCTATTCTTTCCAAATATGCAGGCAACTCTGTTTCAGATTACATTGCTAGGTCCTCCTTTTTCCCTTGTAATGATAAGCCATTGTCTCTGTGGGTTATAGCCAACTTGGCATAACGAACAAATTTTGATTGGAATGAGAGAATTATGAAATGACTTTGGGTTTCTATGTTTACTTTTTTCCTAATACTTTTACTCTTGTACATGCTGTATAATTCAATATGTTCACATTTTTATTCCAAATAAGTTGTACTTGGTCAAACAATAATTTGATTATGAATTTATAGAGAGAGTGCCTCCAAAATATAGTAGCATGCACTATTTTTGGCAATGGAGATACAGAAATAAGTCAGATAATTACCTCCCCAATATTAGGTCATGGGCTTTCAGTTGAGAAAGCTCTTATCAGATCTGATATTGTGTTTGTGCTATAGGTGAGCATATTTCGCCACAGGAAATTATGGGATGAGGCAACTAACCTAATTTAGGTCTGCAAAGAAGTCTTCCTCGAAGACAGTACATGTTTCAGTAGCAGTTACAATTTTTGTAACAATTTCTTGTTGACAAAATATATTTTCATTTCATCATTTTGAAAAGATTTGTGGCATAGAGACTGTACATTATTATTGCCACTTTGCACTTAAGAAAGCAGATGTAGAACACTGCTAGTGTGACTAGTTTGAAGTCACATAAAAGACAAGGCTATGAGATTTTAGTCTAGTTTTCCTGTTGTAGGAAAGAATTCTGCCTTTTGTGACATGTTTAGAAACCATTCTCTCTTGGCTTTTTTAGAGTCCATAGAATTATTATGATTAAGGATAATACAACATATCCGTATCCTTCATCTAAATAAAAATAAGTAAAATAGTATCCATTTTGGATTCACGTTTCCATGAGGGGGCTACTAATGAGTTCTATTTTAAGCATCACTAATAGGTTCATTCTAAAGATTCCATTTTGCCTTCATTTAGTTTGGACCCAATTTGAAAAGATAATCCACTTTTCTTTATGTGTACCATAATATCAACCTCATTAAAACAAACATTCTGTCCTGCATTTCAGCACGTCCTCTGAGGTTTTACTAGTGAACAGGGCACCATTTTTAAATTTTTCCATATTGGTAAAAATATAAACCTGAAGAAAGCCTAAAAGAAGATTTATGTCTGGTACAGAAAGAAGGCAAATGGAGAAGCTGGCCATTCTTGCCATATCCCTGGTTGGAGAACTAAATCAATTATTTTTTTCTTTTTTTTCTTTTTTGAGTTGAAGTCTCACTCTGTCACCCAGGCTGGAGTGCAGTGACACGCTCATGGCCACTGCAGCCTGGACCTGCTGGGCTTAGGTGATCCTTCTGCCTCAGCCTTCCAAGTAGCTGGAACTACAGGCATGCACTACAATTCCCAGCTAATTTTTAAATTTATTGTAGAGATGAGGTCTCACCATGTTGCCCAGGCTAGTTTCAAACCCTTGGGCTCAGGTAATCCTCTCACCTCAGCACCCAAAGTGCTGGTATTACAGGCTTGGGCCACCGTGCCTGGCCAATCAATTATTTTTTATGTGTGTGAGTAAAAAAAATAAAAAATGCAGTTGAGACAACCATGCTTGATATCTACAAATCTTTAATCCTACTAAGTTTTTATAATGTTCCTGTTGGAGGAATAGGAGTCCAAAAAATTGAGAGCTGTAACTGATTGGGCCAGTAGAAGTCTTCAATTTAATCTTTGTAGACTCCTTTTTTGGAATTGGAGACTTGTTTGTTAATCCTTTTTATGTGGCATCTTCATGTGTAAATTCTTGCTCACTCTATACTCAGAGATTTCACCCATTAGAATATTCAGTCTTTCATCTTGGAACCTGTCATTCTGTACTGTCTCTGAACAGTTGGGTTGGATGTCACCCACACCCTAGAAGAGAGATTAAATGGCATTTTAACACAAGTGCTAAGTGTCTGTGGCAGAATCAGGTATTTTTCAGTGGTTGAAAAAATGATGTGGCTATAGACTCTCTCAGTGAGACAGATTTGGTAGAACAGTTTCAATTATGTACCCAAAGAAAGATTTTGGACCAAATGCAGCCTCATCAAATGCAGTTCAGTGGATCTGAAAGCAGGTGTAAATGTAGTGGAACCAGGAATTGCAGACCATGTAATTTGAAAGTGTTCATCATCCAACATTCTTTCGAGATTATAGACAGGACCCAGCCTTATTAAAGGCAGTCACCCTCTAAAAAATCTCATTTTTGGCTAAAAACAAAGGACAAATTATTACTGTTGTGCTTTGCTTAGGAAATATAATTAATATACACAATGTGGTAATGCAATACACATAATTATTGTGGCAAAATTTTATTATTGTACCCAATGTAATCAGCTGAAAAGCTATAAATAAAAGTGAAAAATTTTTAAAATTTATTTCCCTATTTTGACTTTAATTTGAAATTATTTCCTTCCATGTCCTTCTTTTTTTTTTCTCAGTCAGAGTCTTACTCTGTCTTCCAGGCTAGAGTGCAGTGGAATGCTCATGGCCACCTTAGCCTCGACCTGCTGGGCTCAGAAGATCCTTTCACCTCAACCTTCCAAGTAACTGAAACTACAGGCACAAGCCACCACACATGACCATTTTTTTTATTTATTGTAGAGACAGGTCTCACCATATTGACCAGGTTGGTCTCAAACCCCAGGACTCAGGCAATCCTCTTGCCTCTGCCTCCCAAAGTGCTGGGATTACAGGTGTGAGCCACCGCGCCCGTCTATTTACTCCCATTTCAAAAACTGTCTTGTCTTCAGTCACTTATTCATTTAACTGGCATTTGTGAGTGTCTAGTAGCTGCCTGTCTTTCATAAAAAATATACCAAAACAAACATACGTGATGGTGAGAGCTACCCAAGTCAATAAACTGTTGCCTTTTTCTTTGCTAATAAAATGAGCTCCATGAACTCACTACGTTCCGGAATAGCGCTGAATTTGAAAGACAAGTATATCCCATCACAGTCTGCTGTTACCATAAATATCAGGTAATATAACCTTATTCATCAGAGGAAGATTCCTCAGAGGTGGTTTTTTGCCTTCTAAAAATGTGCCTATTGTTTTGTTTTATTTTCAATATGGAAGCCAATTTAGAGATTCTTCAGGCTCCAGTGAACAGAAGTCTGTTGTCTCATGAAGTAAATTCACTCCACAGAGCCAGTGTTTTCCAGTATTGTCATTCCATAAACACACATATATGAAAACTGGGACCTGGCTATGAGGGAGTAACTCAAAGACAGTGAAAGAAAAAAAAAATACCTCCCTCACTTGCCAACTCATAGAAAAACTGTCATAGGTAAACTTTTCCCACAGTCTGATAAAAAACCACACAGACAAACCCCCCCCCCCCCAAAACTAATCTTTTAAAAAGCGAAAGCCCAAAGTACCATATTTTGGCGCTGATGGAGAGGAGGATGGTGCCCAACTTCACTGCCTGCTCACTGTCCAAGCTCACCAACATATAGCCTGTCAGTCTTGGGAAATAGACACCCCTTATTCTACTGGTGGAGGTACAAAATGATTCAACACCTACTGAAGGAAATTTGGTGATATATAGCAAAACTATATATTCATTTATCTTTTCACGCAGAAATTCTATTTTTAGAAATTTATCCTGAAGATACACTAACAACAATGCGGATATATTTATGCATGACGTATTGCAGCACTATTTATAATCACAAAATAAACTGTGTAAATTGATAAAATGATTTCCAGGAGATATTATTAAATAAAAAATAAAGTTAACAAAACTTACATAGTAATCAGTTCTTTGTGTATGAAAGAGAAGAATACAGAAAAAGAAATATCTGCTTATAATTTCAAAGAGAAACCTAGGAAGGATAAAACAAAATATTATGAAGTTACATGGTGTGTTGAAGATTTTTTTTTTTTCAGTCAGAGTCTAACTCTGTCTTCCAGTCTAGAGTGCAGTGTCATGCTCATGGACGCCTCAGTCTCGACCTGCTTGGTTCAGATGATCCTTCCAACTCAGCCTTCCAAGTAGCTGGAACTACAGGCGCAAGCCGCCACACCCGGCTTATTTTTAAAAATTTATTGTAGAAACGAGGTCTTGCCAATAAATAATACACTTTTCTGAGTGTATCTTTTTAATACTTTTTATTTGAAAATATGTCAATAATCTTTAAATATAAAACATAATGAAATCAATAATAGAAAAGGAGGTGAACCAAAAACTGAAAACAAACTGAAACAATGAAAACAAACTCTAACTATGCTGAAGGGAGAAAGAATGCTGGAATTATAAACCCGTAACTATGCTGAAAGGGAGATAAGAAGAATCATCCAGTGTCTGTATCTAGAAAAGTCAAATTTATAGACATAGAAAGTAGAATGGTGTTTTCCTGGGACTGGGTGGGAGTCAGGAATGGGGAATTAGTATTTAATGAGTACAGAATTTCAGATTGGAAAGATGAAAAAATTCTGGATACAGATAATGGTGATAACTACAGAACATTCTTAATGTATTTAATACTACTGCACTGTACACTAAAAATGGTTAGGATGACAAATTTTGTGTTATATGTATTTTACCAATATTAAAACCAAAACATGCTACGTGGAAAAAAAGAGACAATAGGAAGATGGAAGGAAGGAAAAAAGGGAGGGAGGGAGGGAGGAAGGAAGGAAGGAAGGAAGGAAGGAAGGAAGGAAGGAAAGAAGGAAGGAAGAAAATACATGAATCTGAAAATTTATGAATACAGTATATGACTACATGACCTCAATCTTGGACAGGATATGGTATAGTGAGTGGAAGAATTGCTAAGGAATCCTCTACTTTTAAAAGTATTTTTATTTATTGCAGTGGTATAGGTAAAACAATTATTAACTATTTTACATCTATTATTTATTAGATTGAAGAAATGCGTCGATGTGTTCATTTTGTTGAGAGTCAGGATGCCCATTATGGATAAAGGGACATTCAAATACAGAATGGAAAGAGCTATTCCTTAGACTGGAATTGGAGTATCAGTATGAACTCATATTTTCTAAAATCTGTATTTGTACATATGCATGTTTATATGTATGTGTAAATATGCATATATGTATGTATCTACTATGTGTATGGGTATGTTATATATGCATGTGCATGTATTTCCTAACTCTTCTTCTGAAATGTCTGAGAAATACAGACACCCACTTGCAGTGAACATACCTGATGCTGAGATCTCAGCCTCTAATTCTATTCCCCACCAAAACAAATGAGGACTCATTGAATTGGCTTAATTCATTGCTGGCACAAAGTAGGTACAGGATGGCTCTGGAACAACTTGCTATACCAGAACAAAAGAAAATGCTTAAAAAATTAGTATCAGAAAATGACACAAGGACTAGGAACCAGCTTGAATAGACTCCAACTGGCCAAATCTAGGGCAGTTTGAACACCAAAATAATGAAGTACAGACATACATTTTAAACCAAAACTTAAAAATAAAATAGTGCCCATACCAATAATAACAAGGTAAATATGCATATAAATAGACAGAGAGGAGTGGAAGATTTTTGCTTACAGTAGAAAGTAAGAACTGGCTGATAAATGCAGAGGAAAATCATTATTTTGTGATCTTCAGGATAAGATTGCATCAGACAAGAGTCATCAATACATGCTATGTCTAGGGAAAATTTTGATAATGAGCAGGATATTTACATGATCTTTAAGAGTCTCCCCATGGACTGCTTATTAGTTGCAAGAGAAAGAAACAGTAATTATTGAATGAGTAAATCTGATAACACTTGACCAGGTGATCAAAATTAACATAACTAATACAGGCCAGATGGTCATATGTGGCTCCAGAGTTGATGCCCTGGGAAGAATACAAATTTACCTATGTAATAAACTTAATTTATTCATGAGGAAATATTTGACAAATGCAAAATTAGAAACTTTTTAGCGAAGGGATATGATGTACTCCTTAAAATATGTAACTTTCATAAAAGAAAGATTGTGGGAATGTTTTAGATTAAAGAAAGCTAAAGAAACATGACAGCTAAATAAAACACCTAATCCTAGACTGGATCCAGTACTGGAAAAGGAGAAAAATGCTATAGAAACATTATTAGGACAATTGACAAATTTGATTTTAGGAGGGCAGATTATCCCTGTCGTTAGGATATGTACACTAAAGTGTTTGGGGTAAAGGGCAATGATGTATACAACTTACCCTTAAGTGAGTAGATAGATAGATAGATAGGTAGGGCAAATAAAATGACAACAATAGGTGCATCTGAGGGATGGATGTATGGGTGTTCTGTGTACTATTTTTACTTTTACAGAATTGTTGCTCTGCAATAATCTCTAAATCAAAAGTTAATTTAAAAGTATAGTCAACACTTCTTGTTCATAAATAAAAAATTAACACTAATAATTTGAGATTAGTAATAAATCATTCTTCCCAAAGATGAAGGTTAAAATAAAAACGTTAAACAATGATGCTTAATGGAAGCTATATATTGATGGCTACACAGAAGAGTAATCTTGAAAAATTCTGATTAATATTCTAATAGAAAAGTTTGAGCAGATATTAAGATTGTTGGAAGCTATTTATAAGCCAAATAATCAGATAATTAGAATTAGATTTCTGAATATCAAACGTGTTTGCTAAAATAAAATGGACTAATAAGAAATCTGGAAAATAAACTCAAGCATATCTTTGTTATCAAAGGTCAAAATTCCAAAAATAAAAACTCCAAGAGAAACATTAGGATTCAAGAAATAAAATAAATGCAAGAAAATTAATCGTTATCTGATAGCTTTCCCAAAAGAGGGAAAGTGGGTATGCAAGCAATAGAGAACATAGAAATAGGAGAAAATTTTTCCATAACTTAAAAAATTTATATTATTTTGAAAACACTGACTAAATAGCACAATGAATAACAAAAATCAATGTTCATGTATATCATGATGAAATTGTAGAGCACAAAAACTAAAGAAGACACTAAAAACTTCTGAAACATACTGATAGAGAACAAATAATAGACAAATTAAATATAAAGAACAGTCTTTATCAGATATTAAGTTAGGATAAGATGCCAGAAGACAATGTAGCAATGACTTCAATGTTTGAAGGAAAATAAACTTGAATCTATACAAGTTCTACTGAACTGTTAAAAATGGTTAAGATGAAAAATTTTGTGGTATGTGTATTTTACCAATATTAAAAACAAAATTTATGCTATGCAAAAAAAAGAAGACAATATGTAGATGGAATTATTCAACAAATGCATGTGTTGATACATATATATTATTTAAATTCCTTCCTTTAAATCAGTTTTGAATACTTGTTCCACCAAAGCTAAAATAAGGAAATCTAAATAAGAGAGTTTCAAGAAATTTGGAGATCAATAATCAATTAAATCAACTTGGGATAAAAATAAATCCCAAAATTATTGCCATACATTAGTCCAAGATAGTCGTTTTTCCAAATGACAACTGGAATTCAGAGGGTTCTGTGCAGTTCATGTTCACAAAGAAAGAATATTCCATTCTATAGTAGCACAAGTTTCTTTAGTCAGTAAAAACAACGACAATAACAAAACTATAAATAGAAGCTTGAAGTATAGCAAAACTGGTACAGTAAATTTATGGTCTATCTTAAAAAGAAAGTGGGGGGGGGTTATAAATTAAGAAAAATAAGGTAGTTCTATGAGTTAGGAAAAATGCAGTTTTATAATCAATACCACATTCACTATACAGAACTCTTCCTTTACCCCCCAAACATTCCCTGTTTTGCCCATTTTTAGTCAAGTACTTTCCCATCTTAATACACAGAAAACACCGATCTATTCCCTTTCCTTATAATTTTGTCTTTTCCCAAAAGTTGACTCATACAAAATTAGAATATGTAACCATTTTAGTCTGGCTCTTTTCACTAACCATAATGTATTTGAGATTCACTCTTGCTATTTTGTATTAAGAGTTTGTCCCTTTTTCACTGTTGTGCAATATGACTATACCTCAATTTGTCTATCCATTCGCTAGCTAAAGGACATTTAGGTTGTTTCCAGTTTTAAGCAATTTTGAATAAGACTTCTATAAACAATTGTATACAGGTTCTTGTGCATACATAAGTTTTTACTTTCCAAGTGAGTGATGATGTTGAACATATTCTGTGTGCTTATTTGACATTTGAACGACTTCTTTGGTGAAGTGTTTGTTAAAATAGTTTGCCCATTTTTATTGGATTATGGTTTTTCTTATTATTGGATTTTGAGAACTCTTTGCCTATTCTGGATACAAGTTCTTGATGCTATACGCAATGCACAATTATTTTCTTTGAATGTTTGGCTTGTTTTCCATTCACTTAAAGAACAAAACTGATTATTTTATCCATTCTAACTTTTCAATTTTTTGAAGCTAAAACTTCTTTATAAGGAAAAGTAAATTTTGTACTATCTTTTCTTTTACAGATGCTTTAGTAGTGCCTTCTAAATTTATCTAGCTTTGTGGTCAACTTCAAATTCATTTTTTATTATGTCAGGAGACATAGGTTAAGGTTCATTCAGAGAAGAGATTGAGAATTAGATAATAACAAATTACAAGTTCTATAGGTCACCAATAAAAAAATTTGAGATTAACAAGTCATAAATATATAATTTGGATTAAAACGTATAACAGAGACATTAAAGTAAGAATCCAATAAGTGACCACTGAATGTCTTGTGTTTCCTGTGTTCAGTGTCTAAACAAGGAGGTCAGTCATAAGTGGTGCTGACAGTCTTTTGGCAATGTTCACATATGAGGCTATGAGCATTGGGATGTTACAGAGTCAGTGTGTGACAGCTCAGATGATCTCTGCCATGGCTAACTCCTCTGCTCTAAACCTCAGTCATGTCTTTACTTCCTAGTCAGATGACTTCTAGAAATGGCTTGTGTCATTATTTTGTCATTGTGCTAGATAGATGTTTCATTATCCCTTCTGTGTATGAGAAAACTACATGGTAGAGTTGGCAAAAATAGATCCACAGAAGCTCTTTTTCCCCTCAGTGGTGGCCTACAGAACCTGGGTACAACCCAGAACAGAAGTATTAAGGTCCTGTGGGATAGATATTGATCAGTAGGCAATGGGGTACATAAAATCTGTCAGATAAATATATCACCTTCCCTTCCCCTTCCAGGGTCAGAATGTTCCAACTAATATGAAAGGAAGTCATTTCTTACAGTCTCACTCTAGATATTCATGACTCTGAACAATGCACCTGTGGCTAGCTTGGTAAATATCCTCATTCTCCCTCCCCTTCCTCACAGTATTTCTTTTGGTCCCTCAGTCCATATTCTCTGGAATTTAACACTCCAATAAAAAGTTAGCATGTAAGCTTTTGCTTCAGAAAGTTTTCTAGAAAACCCAGGGTAAATCAATGAGAGAATAAAGAGAGACACTCAATGAGAGAGAAAAGAGAGAGGCATGTTCTCAAGGAAAAACAAAAAACAAACAAACAAACAAAAAAAACGAGCTCTCTGGAAGCCTTATTGAATCACTCTTTCAGTGAAAACCTTGATGGGACCTGGACTGTGCCCTAAGGAAGCTCAGTCGATTGGAGTGTGGAGGCTGGCTGAGGGCCAGTGGCATGTAGAGCATTTGGGCCCTGTATATCCTAATTCATCCACAATGACAGGAGCTGGCCTCAGGTGGAACCTGCTGAGCTCTCTAATTGCCTTCTTTCAACATGGTTGAAGTTCATATGGAGGCCTACAGAAGGGGTGATAGAATATGGAGCATCTAAGTGGAATACAGGATCAAAGTGTTTATAGCTAGCCAAAGGGAGACACAAAGACATGTGGATATGTACATGATTTTTTAAAAGAGCAAATAACATTTGGGGGGAAATTACAGTAGAAAAAAAGGGGGTAGGGCTCAGGTACTATTGGAGAGTGAGTTGAAATTAAAGATGTCTGTAAAGAAGGAGTGATCAGCATACTTTGGTTACTTCAAATAGGGTGAAAGATGGGCCTCACATAAAAACAAACAAAACCCCTCAAAACATGAGACCATTCAAGTATAAGATTATTTTAGAATATAAATGGAATTAGAAAATGAAGAATAATTGGTTTTTATCTTTTTTATTTCACTCTTTTTTATTAATTCTGTTCCTCTTCTATTTTCTGAGACTCAGTTAAGCTTCCTGCCTGGATCATGAAATTTATTCAGAACTATGTATTTTACTGAATCATCTATGACTGATCTAATAATAATTAATCATTAACATGAGTTAAGAAGAGAGTTTAAAGATTCCTCTCATATTTATGCCCAAACAAATATATTTTAATAGGGACCTTTGACAAATTCATCAGGCTACACTAATTTCTTGTAATGGTAATGGTGATAATGGAGCTGGTGGTGTTCTATGTAGATGCAAGCCTGATTTATTTAATAAACTGGATTCAGAACGATGCTGAAAGGAAGCAACATAGCTATGTTTTACAAATGCTATCCTTAATCAGCTCTATGGGCTTATACTTTTTCTCTCAGAATAAAAATTAAGAGAATCATCATTACTTTTTGACATCCTCAAACAATATATTAATGGACTAATTTTTATTTAGAATCTTAATGTACAAATAATAATTGTACATATTCATTGGCTACATAGTGATGTTTCAATATCAAATTTTTGTGTTGGGAACATTCACTATCATCATTCTAGTTGTTTGAAACAATATATTACTGTTCACTGTAGTAATCCTACAGTGGTATACAACACTAGAATTTATTCCTTCTATTAGCAGTAATTTTGTATACTTTTATAAATCTTCCCTATATCTCCCCCCCCCTTTCCCTTTCAATCCTCTAGTATATTCTGGTCTATTTTTTTGCTTCCTTTTTTTTTTTTAAAGATGTGGGGTACAATTCAGGATTAGATATACATATGGACATCGTACAGGTAAAGTTTGGGCCTCCCTTTGGTCCCCACTTTGCCTGGTTTGAGATCAGATCAGATACCCTTATTAATGTTGTGTCTGCCTCCCCAAACCACCCCAGCAGTATCCTGCTACTGACAATCCTTTTCTCATACTATTATGGTAAATGTTCAGGTCTACTTATGAGTGAGAGCAGGAGGTACTCTACTCTTTGTTTCTGTGATCGATCACTGAGTATTATAGATTCTGAATCTATCCAAGTTGCTGTGAAGTCCGTATGTTTGTCCTTCTTTATGGCTGCATAATATTCTATTGGGCATATGTACGACATTTTAAAAAAATACAGTTCAGTTTCAATAGGCAGCACAGTTGGTTCCAGGTTTTTGCTATTGTGAATAGTGCTGCTTGTTTTTTTTCTTTTCAGCATATTTGAGTTCCTTGTAGATCCAAGATGTTAAGCCTTTGTCAGACCTGGAGTTGGCAAATACTTTTTCCCAGTCTGTGGGCTATCTCCCTGCTCTCTTGATGGTTTCTTTGGCTTTGCAGAAGCTTGTCAGTTTAATGAGGTCCCATTTGTCTATCTTATCTCTTATGGCCTGTGCCTTTCAATTTTTGTTCAGGAATTGGATGCCAGTTCCAATTTCCATAATGGTATTCCTGCATTTTCCAAGGTTCTTATGGTTTGAGGTTTTACATTTAGGTCTCTGACCCATTTGGAGTTAATTTTTGTGTACGGGGATAGATAAGGGTCTTGTTTGAGTCTTCCGCATATGGTCAGCCAGTTTTCCCAGCACCATATGCTGAATAGGTTCTCCTCTCCCTAGTAGTGGGTGGTGGAGGCTTTGTTGAATATGAGTTGGTTGAGAAATTGAGGTTTTGCTTCTGGAATCTCAATTCTATTCCATTGGTCTATATGCCT
>CAUYQG010032955.1:0-11840 GCA_963574415.1 Tarsius wallacei
ATTAATGATACTCAATATCTGCCTGGGGACGGGGAGACACCTTTTATCACCAAGGGTGTCTGAACGAAGCATATTTGTACATCTAATCCTTAACTGTACCCCACAATATGATAATAAAAAATACTGAAGAAAAAAAAAAAAAAAAGGCCTCCAGGTTGGAAAGGGAAAAGTAAAATTGTCTTTAGTTTAAAAAAATAAGAATGTATACAGACAATTCTATCAATCTAAACACATGCTCCTAAAAATAATCAGATTTTAAGAATGTCGCTGGATATAAGGTCACTATACTTGTATTTTTACACTAACAATGAGCTATTGGCAATTGAAACAAAAACAGTATAGTTTAAAATAGCGTTAGAAAATATAAATTAAAAGGGATAAATCTGACAAAAGATGAAGATCTGTCCATTGAAAATTATAAAACATTACAGAGACAAATTAAGGAAGAGCTAAAAGAATTAAGATATAAACTTCATTCATGACTCAAAAGACTGACTGTTAAGATGTCAATTCCCTTCAAATTTGTTGGTAGATTCAATGAAATCTAAATCAAATGTTTTGAATTTTTATATATAAATTGGGAGGCTGATTCTAACATTCACACAGAAAGGCAAAGGACCTAGAAAAGTCAAAGAGAACTTTGAAAAATAGTGGGGTTACTCTACTTCATTCAAAGTCTTATAAACTAGCAATAATCAGAACAGTGTAAAATTGTCATAATTATAGAAATACATCATTGGAACAGAATAAAGTTCAAGAATACATCCACATGTATATACATATATGGACAACTAACTTTTGATAAAATTCCAAGTAAAAATTAGAGGAAAGAAAAGATAAAAGATATTGTCTTCAACAACTGGATCTAGAAATATTAGATACCCATATAAAAATTGATTAAAAAAATTCACACTCTGTCTACCGATCTGCCTATCTACCTATCTATGTAGAAAGGGAGAGAGAGATAAAGAAAAATAAATATATTATAACGAATTGGATCACATGATTATGAGGTCTGGTACATCTGAAATCTGTAGAGTAGGCCAGCAAGCATTTATATGTCACAGTCTCATGTCAGAATTCCTTCTCCAGGAAACTGAAATATTTTCCCTTAAGATCTTCAACTGATTGTATGAGGCCCATTCACATGATGGAGGTTACTCTGTTTTACTTAAAGTCAACTGATTGTGTTGATCATATCTAAAAAACATGTTCACAGCAACACCTCGACTGGTGTTTGACAACACAACTGAGTACTATAGCCTAGCCAAGTTGACATATAAAACTAAGACTCACACATACTTTGCACCATATAAAAATGTAACTCAAAATTAATCATAGGACTAAGTGTCAAAATTATCTTTTTAAGAAGAAGAAGAAGAAAAATTGTGTTACCTAAGGTTATGTCTTAGTCAGCTTGGGCTGTCATAATAAAACACAATAAACTGGATGTCTGAAACAACATAAATTCATGAAGTGCCAGATCAAGGACTGGAAGGGTTGGTTTCTGGTGGTGGCCCTATTCTTGGCTTGTAGATTGCCCTTATTCATTATGCCCTTTTTTTCCATGTACGCGAAGAGAGAGAAGGAAGAAAGAGAGAGAGAGAGAGAGAGAGAGAACGCAAGAGCACAAGAACACTCTCTTGTGTCCCTTCTTATAAGGACATGAATCCTACGGTATCAAGGCCCTAATCTTATGACCTTGTTTAACCTAAATTACTTCCTTAGAGGACCCATCTACAAATATACATATATAGTCACACTGGGGGTTAGGGCTTCAAAACATGAATTTGGTGGAGGACATAAGCATTGCCAAATAGTAGGCATATAGATTAATAAAACAGAATAAAGTCCAGAAATAGACCTGAACACATACAGTCAGTTAATTAATAGCAAAGAAACAAAGGCAATAACGGCAAAAGTATAGTCTTTGCAACAAATGGTGCCTGATCAACTGGACATCCATATGCAAATAATAATAGCCTAGACAGATCCTTACATATTTCACAAAAATTAACTCAAAATATGTCATAGACTTAATGCAAAGTGCAAAAATATAAAACTTCTACAAGAAAACATAAGAAAAAATCGGCATAACTTTGCATTTGTTGATGAATTTTTAAACTTAACACCAAAAGTATGATCCATGAAGGAAAAAATTTCCAAGTTGGACTTTATTAAAATACGAATCTTGTGGTCTTCAAAAGTCCCTTTTAGGAGAATGAAAACAAAAGCCATAGAGTAACAAAAAACACCTGCAGTACTCATATGTGATAAAGGACTTGTCTTTATATTATACATGAATTTTTAAAACTCAACAATACAAAATAACTTAACCAAATAATAGGCAAATGATATGAACAGACACTTTACCAAAGAAGATATACAACTGACAAATAGGCATATTAAAATGCTGAACATCCTTTGTCATTAGAGATTTGCATGTTAAATAAAATATCATATCTATTAGAATGCTTATAATTTTTAAAAAGTACTTACAAGATCAATAGCTAGTGAAAATGTGGAGCAACAGAATTTCATTTATTGCTGGTATAAATGAAAAATGCTACAATTTTTGGAAGACATTTTGGAAGACAGATTTTCATTACTTTAAAAAAGGAATATAGTCTTACTATATCTAGCAATCATACTCCTAGGTATTTACCCAACTGTTTTGAAAAAAAATTATGTCTACATAGAAACTTTCATGTGAATGTATATAACAGCTTATTTTATAATCACCAAAAATATTGGAGGCAATCAAGAGGTATTTAACTAGGTGAATGGATAAACTATGACACAACTCTACGATGAAATGCTATTTATCAATAAAAAGGAATAAGTTACAAGCAACACAAAGACAAAGATGAGTCTTACATACATATCGCAAAGTGAAAGAAGCCAGTCCGAAAAGGTTATAGTATGAGATTCCATTCATATGACATTAATTAGAGAGATGAAAAACCTGTTAGTTGTAGCCAAGGAAGTTATAAGTCAAGCACAGGGAATTTATTAGGGCAGTGAAACGACTATAGGTGGTACTGTAATGGTGGACATATTGTTGCTTTGGTCTGAATGTTTGTGTTGCCACAAAATTCATATACTGAAAACCTAATCCCAAGATGATGGTATTGGGAGGTGGAGAATTTGAAAGGTGATTAGATAATGGAAGCAGAACCCTCATGAATTGGATTAATGCCTTTATAAAATAGACCCCACAGAGATCTTTTGCTTCTTCTTCCTTGTGAGAACAGCTGTTTACAATCCAAGAAGCAGGTCCACACCAGTTAGAGAATGTGCCAGCACTTTGATCTTGGATTTCCCAGTACAGAACCATAAAAACTAAAATTCTATTATTTATAAGCAATCCAGTCTATGACATTTTTCTTATAGCAACCCAAACGGATAAGACAAAGGCACTATGCATTTGTCAAAGCCCACAGAACTTTACAGCACAGAACTTTAATGTATGCAAATAAAAAAATAATTTAGGAGATTGGAGAACCTCAGGAAAAAATGCAGACTGTTTTATACACACACACACACACACACACACACACACACACACACACCTAACTGTATTATAAATGTTGAAACAACCTTATTGAAACAAGGGGAAAAGTTATTGTCCCAAGCGATGTTGGAAATAAGTGGAGTCTGTAACACCAAAGTCCAAAGGAACTACACATAAGAACTATACTATAATTGAAAAAGTTATTTCCCATGGGGGTACAGGGGTATGGGCAAACAAATCTGAATCTGCTATTTGTGCATACTGGAATTGAACCATTAACTAATTAAATGGAAGGTGGAGGTGGGATCCAGGTTTCTCACTAATGGAGTAGGAGGTTATAGGTAAACAAGGAGAGGGGGTTAGAATGATCATTGTGGTAATGGATTAGAGTCGTTCAATGTAATATAGAAACAGGTGTTTACGTATATAAATGTAATAGATTTATATGTCATTGCTCTGTTAGCAGAGAAAGCCTATAACTTACAACTAATCAACAACAATGAGCACACCTAGCACCTAGATATAGATTTCTAGAACCGATTCCAAATAAAAGGAACCAGACTTCTTTGGAGAAATGGCTGCTTTCAGGACTGAAACAGAACATTTAAAAGGTGAGCTTGGAGCATCTCACAGCCCTAGTAATTAAGATCTGAGGAATATGTTAAAGGACACCCCAGTGTTGCATCCAGCAGAATCTAGACTATGAAAAACTGAAAAGTATACAAGACCTGTTCTTCTTTCCTCAACATCAACAGCAACAACAACTACAAAAAATTACAAGGGGACAGAGGTCATGGAGGAACCCTATAGATTATAAAAGACTTAACGAGTATAACCAAAAAAATCACTATACGATACCATATTTGGATACTCATTCAAAGAAACACATTTTTTAAAAGTATAAGATTGCCAGATAAGCGTGTACAATAGTTGAACATTTAATAATCACTCATTTAATTTTTCAGAAATAATAACTGTATTGGGTTTATGGTTTCTAAAATGTCCATATCTTTTAAAAATGCATATTGGAGTGTTTAGAGATGAAATGGTATGACGTATTGGATTTGCTCCACATTACTGCAGCAGCTGAGATGATGCAGGTAGGTGGGTGTCTAACTCGAAGCAGGTTTGCCGTGTATTTAAGGTTGATGACCCTGAGTATCTGCTAACCGGGTTCATTATACTGTCATCTAATTATTTTTTATGTTTGAGGATTTCCATAATTAAAAAGGTTTTATTATAAAGATTGCACCATTACATGTGAAATCCTAAGTGAAACTGATCTCTTTTAGAAATAAAATAAATAAATGACGAAATTTGTCCAAACATAAAAAAAAACTTTAATTAAACTATACAGACTGTATCTGTACAGTATCCAAAGCTCAAACCACCCTCAAGTGTTCCAGGACTGGCAGTTTTGGAGGCCAGTTCTACAAAATGATTGAGGAAAACTAATCACCATTTTATACTAACTCTTTCAAAGCATACGAAAAGAAGGGTGATTGTATAACTCATTCTCCCAGAGTAGCTCTCCTGGATTCAAAAACCAGGTGGGGACTCCAAATGGAGAAAAAACAAACAAACAAAATTTTAAAACATGAGGCAAGCTCTCTTATGTAGCAACAAGTACCATATATAAATTAGTAGTATATCCAACATAGTAGAGAATTAAATGAACAAACAGGCTTTGCCCAAGGAACAAAAATATGATTTAACACTAGGAAAAAATCATTTTATTGTAATTTCTTATATACAAAATACAGGAGAAAAATAAAACATTTGATCTTGTCAATGGACACAGAAAAAACTTTTGAGAGAAATTCAGCATGCGTTAATGATTTTCAAAAAAACCCACTTAGTTAACCAATATTGAAAGAGAATGTCTATTTTCTAAAATCAATGGCAAACATACTTAAATATGAAACTCCAAAGAATTATCATTAAATTCAGAAACAAGATGTAGATGCATGCTATTGTCTCCACATTTTAAAGCAGTGTTGAGACACAAAGTCACAGCTATAGATATAAAAATATATAAGAAGTATGAGTATTAGCCGGGCTCGGTGGCTCAGCCTGTAATCCCGCGCCTTGGGAGGCTGAGGTGAGTGAATTGCCTGAGCCCGCGGGTTCGAGACCCGCATGGGCAACTTGGTGAGACCTCATCTCTACAGTAAATCAAAAAACTAGCCGGGCGTGGTAGCGCGCGCCTGTAGTTCCAGCTACTCGGAAGGCTGAGGCGGAAGGATCGCCGGAGCCCAGCAGGTGGAGGCTGTGGTGGCCGGAAGCGGCCACCGCACTCCAGTCTGGGTGACAGAGTGAGACTCCAACTCAAAAAAAAAAAAAGTATGAGTACTGGGAAAATATATAATGTTTAGGAATAATCTTGAAAATTCAAAGTAATGAGCATGTGGAATAGTCAAGTGACTGAGACTTCAGAACCAGATGCATAACAGATTACTATAGCAAAAACATTTCTGCCACAATTATCAACTAGAACAATTATCAACTAGAACAATTAATCAACTAAGCAATTATCAACTAGAACAATTAATGAACAGTATGACATTTGCAATAGCAACAAAATCCAAGAATTACCTAAAAAGAAGCCTAAATATGTATAATGTCTTTATAGAGGCAACTATAAAAGTGTACTGTTAGTTTCTAGTATAAGAAGTCTGAAATAAATAGAGCAGCATAACATATTTATTGACAGGAACAGAACATGGTGAAAATGTCAATTCTCGTAAAATTCTTTACAATTTAGTGGCTTACCTGGAGCTGCCAAGAGGACAATCAAGTGTGAGCTGCTGTCTTCAGCTCTCAAAATCAACTGTGGAAAACTGTAGAAAAGAGAAAGAAAAAAAAGTATATCAACAACCAAATCTAAACCTAGAAGCATTAGGAAGCCCCGGGGGGCAGGGGAGGAGACTGAAGACTGTGATTAAATGGTACTTGCTTGAGGAGGTGGGTGGTAGGGGAGTTTGGGAGGTCTTGAGTTTGGGAGGCCTTGAACTTCTGGTCCTGCTTCATTGCACAGCCTGAGGTGGCACCTCACACTAGGATGCTAGTAGTTCTGGGGTGACATCAAGGACAGCAGGAAAGATGGGATCGATGAGACACTGTGGCTCCAGAGTCCTAATATTCACCTGAGACCACCTTAGTGGGTAACAACAGGCCTTCCAAAACAATTATTTTAAAAGAATATAAAGAATGAACTAGAAATAGAATAGTTAGATATGCATAAATCACATATAAGTAGATATCGTTAAATAAAATAAATATATATAGTTTACGTATACAAGTGTACAAATATATGTAAAAATAAATACTTATAATTATGCATATATGACATACATATGAGCATATATGTGTTTATGTATATAAACATAAATATAAGTGTGGTCTTCAAATATCAATATATCCTACATATAATCGATACATACAGTTGGGAGAAATGTAAAATATATTCCTTGCTACATAAATGAAAATTGAAATAGGAAAATCACTAAACTCTACTATGAAATGTTAGATAACTTAAATAAGCAGGATCTCCCCAAATGCCCTGCTGCTGGTCAGCCTCTTCAACGTAACAATAAATCTATTAGGAGGAAAGGTTCCAAACTCCACCTCTGGTTGGTGAAGCGTCCCCATGGGAAGGTGTGCGTCACCTTACAGGACACTAAAACCATGGGTGCTGCAGCCCCCGCCCCCCCCACCCATGGAACTCTAGCCTGGGACTTGCAGTCATTCTCTGCAAGGGTTGCAGCTGGGCAAGTGATCAGATGTGGCAGAAGGGGACATCTCCCGCTGATCTCATAATCAAAGAGCTAGGAGCCAAGATGAGGACCCTCATGAGTGAAGACTGTGGGTCCACACACTCCACATGGAGGGGCCCACAGATTTCAGGTCAGACCCTGTAGCCAGCCTTGGAAGATCCCGGCAGCTTTGTCAGCCCGAACACTCCCCTCCTGCCACTTAAACCACAGAGTACTCTTGACCAGAGTCAGCCCTGGTCTGAGGGGAGCAGACACTGGTCAGCAGAGGACTGACACCCAGGATTGTCCAGGCGTCAAGATCAGGACCCTGAGGAATGACTGAGGCTGTCCCCGCCCCCTCTCACACCCCTGACAGAACCCTCTTCTGCCCCTACTGTCAGCTCTGGGAAGCGCAGAGCACGGTGGGCGGATGTGACGTCCACTGACGTTCACTGACTTCCGCCTCAGTGGTACGAGAGAGGTGAGGGCCTCCGTCCGAGGCTTGGCCTTCAGATTAGCAGAGGACAGCCACCCAGCCTCTGTTAGGAGTCAGGTAAGGTACTGAGGGAGGACTGAGGAGGCCCCAATCCCAGACAGATGACCCCTAATAATCCAGTTTTGCCCCTGCTGCCAGCCCAGGACCACCCAGGAGCCGACTTTTCAGTCTCTTGTGCCTCAAGGGACTCTGGGAGTCAGAGATTGGTGTGATCAGGGCAGACTCAAGTTCAGAGAGTGGGATCTTAGGCCCTGCCAGGACCCTGAGACTGAGGGGATCCACCACATCCTGATAGAGAGGCCCCACAGAGTCCATCTCTGCCCCTGCTGTCAGCCTTAGGAAGCCCTGGACCCCTGGACATGGTGGGCGGATGTGGCTATTCACTGACTTCCACCTGGGGTTCTAGTTGGTCAGTGAAAAGTAGGGTTTTCATTTTGAGCATCGGGCTTCAGATCCGCAGAGGGGAGACATCTCAGGCACTGTATAGAGTCAGGTGAGTTGTTGAGGGCCAACTGAGAGGTCCCCATCCCAGATATAGGAACCTTGATAATATAGCTCTGCCCATGCTGTCAGCCCTGGACTACCAGGCAGATCTGTCAGGCTAACCTCCTCTCCAGACCCCTTCTGCTTCAGGGGACTTAGAGCCTTGGTGTGATAGGTAGATAGATGCAGGTCAGCAGAAGTTGGGGACCAGGCAATACTTGGTTTCAAGGTCAGAACCCTGAGGGAAAATGGAGGAGTCTACCCACCAAAGAGCAAAGAAAACTCCCCAGTCTTGCATGTGCTTTCAGGCCAACTCATTTCCAGTCTGAATCTTGGGGAATTGAGGGCTTTGGTGGAATGAGGCTGGACTCAGGACAGCAGAGGGAAGTGTCCCTAGTCCTGCTTAGAGTCAACATGAGCATATTCAGAGAGGATAAGGGGACCCTGACACATTGTACCCCTGCAGTGAGACCTGGGAGGGCCCAGGCAAGAATGGCTGGTAGGGTAGCCCCTGACTTTGGGGATTGGGTCTGCAGGAGGTGAGGGCCTTGATTCCAAGGAGCGGGTCTCAGGTCCGCAAAAGAGAGTCCAGGGCGTGGCAGGAGTCAAAGTGTGGCCTCTGAAGGGGGGCTGAGAGGGCTCTGGAATCCAAATCAGAGGGTACAACCTCCAAAGCATTCCACCCTGCTGATGTCAGTCTTGGGAGTGCCAGGTTGGGGTGTAAGGTGAGAGAGGAGGATGGATGTGAGGTTTCCTAGATTCCACTATGGGAATCTGAGGGAGAGAAGGCTTTGGCACAGAGGGCTGGACTCAAGTCAGCAGAGGAGGGAGTCTGAGACTCTAACAGGCACCTACGTGAAGATCCTGAGGGAGGACAGAGGGGACTCCCCACACCAGAACATACCAGAACCCAGAATTGACTTACCCTTCTGTCAGCCATGGGAGGACCTGATGCACAGTGGCTGCCTGTGGCGCCCCTTCAATTCCATCCCCTAGGACAGATGGTCTCCACTGAATTTGCCACCACTAGGTATCTTTCTTGGCCACCTGTTGACCCTGGGTAGCCATGACCAGATGTGAGTCCCAAACACTGCTTTCTTGGTCTCAGGGATGTGAGTTCTTGTTCTGAGAGTTCCTCAGGCAAGCAGAAGGGTGGGTCAAGGCCCTGCCTGGGGACAACTAAGGGCTTTGTATGAGCACTGAGAGGACCATCCAACCCCAAAGTGTGAGGACCTCTTAAAGAACAGGAGTTGTTGTATAAAAAAGATACCTGCACCTGCATGTTCATCTCGGCACAATTCACAGTTGCAAAGATGTGGAATCAACCTAAATGTCCATCAACCAATCAGTGGACAATGAAAACGTGGTGTATATACACTATGGAATACCAATCAGCAATCAAAAAGAAATAAATAATGTCCTTTGCAGCAACATGGGTGGAGCTGGATATCATTATCCTAAGTAAACTAACTCAGGAACAGAAAACCAAAGACCGCATGCTCTCACTCATACGTGGGAACTAAGCGGTCACAAAGAAAGAAATAATAGACACTGGGGACAACAATAAGGAGGAAGGAGGGAGAGAGTTAGGGTTCAGAAACTACCTATGGGACATAATGCTCACTACGTGGGGAATAGGCCACATGAGAACCAATACCCACTGCTACACAATATGTCCATGAAGTGAACACGCATGTGTAGCCCCTGAATCTTAAAAATAGTGAGGGCCTAACCAAGTCTGGCCCACACTCCCAACAGTGCTAGGGGGTCCTGAGGCTGTGCTTGAAGGCTGTAACCTAAGGGCTTCTCGACTCCTCTTGCAGGAGTGCCAGGCAACAGGAGGTGAAGCTCTGGTCTCAGGCAGTGTCAAAGCAGAGGAGGCCCTGGCAGTGTGAGGAGTCAAGGTGAGGTGATCTCTCTGAATGTGTACCAAGGGCCTCACCCACCCCAGAACAGAGAGGCTCCCATAGCACCTGGCCCCACCCACCCTATTGTTAGGCCTAGAGCTTAAGTTCCACCAACTGGTTGTCCCCAAAGGAGCCATCTCTCTTTTTCCTTCAGGTTCTTAGGGACGAGTCGACCAGGACTACAGGAGCCCAGGGAGGCCCAGAGCGGTATCTAAGGAGAAACCTGTAAGTCAGTCTTTTTTAGAGCTTCTAGGGAGTGTTTCTCAGCTGAGACCACTCACTCTCTCCCTCTCTCCCCAGGCCTGTGGTGTCCATTGCTCAACTCCTGCCCACACTCCTGACTGCTACCCTGACCAGAGCCATCATGTCCAGAGCTCCAAAGCGTCGGCGCTACATGCTTGAGGAAGAATTTCAGTCTCAAAGTGAGACAGAAGACATCGTGGGTGCACATGTTTCCCCAGCTGTGGAGGAGGATGCGTCCTCTTCCTCCTCGACCTGTTCCTCCTCTTTTCCATCCTCTTTCCCCTCCTCTTCCTCCTCATCTTCATCCTCTTCCTGGCATCCTTTAATATTGAGCACCCCAGAGGAGGTTTCTGCTGATGCTGCAACACCAAGCACTTCCCAGAGTTCTCAGACAGCCTGTTCCTACCACACTGGCATTGCCTCCACATTTTTAAGCCAATCTGATGAGAGTTCCAGCAGCCAAAAAGAGGAGAGTCCAAGCACCTTGCAGACCTTGCCAGACACCGAGCCCTTGTCCAGAAATGAGATAGATGAAAAGGTGGGTGATTTGGTGGAGTTCTTGCTCCACAAGTATAGAATCAAGGAGCCAGTTGCAAAGGCAGAAATGCTGAGTGCTGTCATAAAAAATTACGGGGACCATTTCCCTGAGATCTTTAGGGAAGCTGCTGAGTGTATGAAGCTGATCTTTGGCCTTGACATGAAGGAAGTTGACCCTACCAACCATTCTTTCATCCTTGTCACCTCCCTGGGCCTCTCCTATGATGGCATGCAGGGGGATGACCAGGGCAATCCAAAGATTGGCCTCCTGATAAATGTCCTAAGTCTTATCTTCACAGAGGGCAACCGCACCCCTGAGGAGGTCATCTGGGAAGCACTGTGTAAGATGGGGGTGTATGTGGGGAAGAAGCACTGCATCTATGGGGAACCCAGGAAGTTACTCACCCAAGAGTGGGTGCAGGAAAAGTACCTGGAGTACCAGCAGGTGCCCAGCAGTGATCCTGCGCGCTATGAGTTCCTGTGGGGTCCCAGGGCCCACACAGAAATTAGCAAGATGAATCTCCTGAAGTTTTTGGTCAATATCAGGAGGAGAGATCCCAGATCCTTTCCAGTGTTGTATGAGGAGGCTTTGAGAGATGAGAAAGAGAGAACCCAGGCCAGCATTGCCACCACAGATGATGCTACTGCTATGGCCAGTGCAAGTTCTAGTGCCACGAGCCACCTCTTCTACTCTGAGTAAAGTCAGACAGATTCTTCACTATGTTTTTAAAGGTTTCGCTCATATATGGAATCTAAAAAAAAGTTGATACCGTAGAAGTAGAGAGCAGAACAGTCACTAGAGACTAGGGAGGGGAGAGGGAAGAAGGAGCTGGGGAGAGGCTAGTCAACATGGAAACGTTACAGCTAGATAGGAGGAAGGCATTCTGGTGTTCTATTGCATGGTA
>CAUYQG010032957.1:0-15044 GCA_963574415.1 Tarsius wallacei
CATACATGAAAAGCCCACAGCTAACATACTCAACAGTGGAAAAACTGAACATTTTTCCTCTAAGATCAAAAACAGGGCAGAGATGCCCTCTCTTGCCACTTCTATTCTAAAAGGTACTGGAAGTCCTAGGTGGAACAATTAATAAAGAAAAATAATTGAAAGGCATCCATATTAAAATGAAAGAGTAAAATATCCCTGTTTGTAGACAAAATGATTTTACATATAAAAAACAATAAAGACTCCATTAAAAAAAACTGTCAGATCTAATAAATGAATTTAGTAAATTTGCGGGATACAAAATCAACATACAAAAATCACTTGTGATCTATGCACTAACATATATGAAAGAAAAATTAGGATAACAATCTCATTTGCAATAGTACCACAAAGAATAAGATACTTAGGAATAACGTAACTAAAGCATAGAAAGATTTGTGCAATGAAAACTGTAGAACATCGATGAAAGAAATTGAAGAAGACACAAACGACTTTAAAGACATCTCATGTAGATGGATTGGAAGACTTCATATTGTTAAAATGTCCACATTATCCAATGTGATCTATAGTTCAATGCAATCCCATCAAAATCTCAATGGCATCTTTTACAGAAATAGGAAACATAATCAAGCACTTCCTTATTTTGACTTTCACAATGTTGTCCTCACCAGGTTCACCTGTGACTGTGCTGCCATTTCTCCCGCTGGTTCTTATTCCTTCTTGTGTCCCTCATGTTACATATCCCCCAATATTCAGTTAGTGACACTTTCTTTCTCCTGTAGGCAGAAATTGCCATGCCCAAATGTTGATCTGTGCCATCCAGACATACCACTTCAAGCTCTGACCTCCCTCAGAAGTGTGCAGATTTGAATTTTTAATTTTCTATGAGCATCTCCATGCAGATGTCCTTAAGGTACAGTTTGAAAGGAGATGCAGAGTGGGGAGGTCAATAAAAGCACAGAAGCTGGAGTCATATAGCTTGGGTTTGAATCCTGGCTCTGCTACTAACTAGCTGTGTATCCTTAAGCCGCCTATTTAACCTCTCTGTGTCTAAGTTTTCTAATCAGTAAAACGGTGATAAAAATAAGCCTTGCTTTAGAGGATTCTTGTGATGGTTATGCTAAAAATATGTGCAGAGCTTTTAGAAGATGCCCAGCACATATCAAGTACTCTTTAACTATTAGCCATGATAAAAATTAGTATTTTTAAAAATCAATAATATTATTGGTAACATTTCCTGAATATTGTCTAAGTATTTTACACAAATTATTTTATTTATCCTCAAGATGATCTCATGAGATAGCTGCTGTTATTCCCACTTTACGGATGAGGAAAAGGAGGTCCAGAGAAGATAATTAGTCCAAGGACACAAAACTTCCCCAAAGCCACATAGTAAATGGTGAGGCCATGATTTAAACTGACTTCCAAGCCAATCAGATATCACACTGGCTCATTTTATGCTCCCTGGGACTCTCCCCTTTTTCTCTCCCCTCTCCAAGACCACCATGACAGCCCCCTTCCCTTTCCCCTGCCAGTTAGCACTTGCCGCACCAGAATGTTCCCCCCACCTCTGCCCCAGCCTATTCCTGCTGCTACTGACTAGTTGGACCCTCTTCTCCAACTTAACCTGCCGTGACACCACCCACCCGGTCACTGTGCTCTTGCCCTCTCACCTTTGCAATTCATCCTGCTCACTGGCACTACAATTACCATTTGAGAAAAAAAAAACAGTGACAATTTTCAGCTTTATAACTTCAAGGCAGAGAGATTGCAGCAAACGAACACTTGAGCAGGCCAGAAAAATACATTTTAAATATTTTTCAGTTGCTTGTGAAATTCCAAAGTCTAGACCAGAGACTTCTCTTATGAAGTGGCTAGGCTATAGAAATACAACTCAGGGCTTAGCAGATATATTCTGTATCTCCTAGTGTGGGAGAAATCAGAATTCTCTATTTCACTTGGATAAATCCCTCAGTATGTTACTGAAACAAAATTCTGTTCTACAGAAAAATGGTTCCAGTCAATGGGAGAGAGAGAAAAAGAAATAATAACAACCCCCCCCACCCCGCATTGTACTATCTCCTTAACTCCTCTACATGGAAAACTCCTGCACATCCTTCAAAACCCAGAAGCCTTTTGTCAACTCTGCAAGATGATTTCTCCTTTTTAATCATGCAGTAGAACATAATGGTTAAGAAAATGGGTTCTTCAGCAAATGTCCAGTGGTCAAATGCTGGTCTTACTATTTATTGGCTACATTGCCTTCGGCAAGCTACCTCATCTTTCTGTGCTACACTTTCCTCACTTGAAAAAAATGAAGGGTGGTTCCAACTTTTTTTTCATATGATTGTTGGGAGGATTCAAAGAACAATTATGAAAAACACTCAGTTCAGTAACTGACACTAGTCAGTTCCCAGTAACACTGGTCAGCATCCAATAATTTTCCATATACATGAAAAAAGAAAATGTTATACTTTATGTTCTTATAAGTCAGTAGGTTGATCCCCCAGTGTGGGAGCAAGGATAACATGAGAGGGTGTTGAGTCAACTTCCTGTTACAAGTTAGGATCTGGTCCAATGTCACGGGCATTTGGTTGGATCTATACAAACCAAGATTCTGTCCAAGAATTCTTTTGAAGAGGAGGTGATGTTAGAACTTGGCCTATGATCTCTGCCTGCTGGGTATTAAAGTGTGTGTGTGTGTGTGTGTGTGTGTGTGTGTGTGTGTGTGTGTATTTAAAAGGAAGCAGAAAGAAAGAATCATGGTGATGAGTGCCAGGACATTGTCAAGGCTCTTGAAGTGTGACCACCAGTTGACAGGAGGAAAGACAGGAGAAGACTCTAGGGTTCACACTGGAGTGGTGGAAGGCTTCCCTTTCATCCTTTTCTGTCTGTGAAGGTTACGTTCCTTCTTTGGGGAGCTGCAGGCCCATTTGGAAAATGAAGTGTCATACAGAGACTGTTCAGCAGATGCTTCTGTTCTGATAGGGAATGGCAAAAGTCTACTAAATGAAGCCTCTGCAGGTGCCAGTCACCTTCTAACTGTCTTCACGATGCCTCGTCTGCTTTCTGAAACACTTAAGCAGTGCGCTGTGCCCTGAGTGAAACAAGTGGAATGGGGATAGGTTGTCCTCCTCAACAGCTGTTCTTTCATGCTGCTGCTTCCCTTCCACAGAACCCATGGCCAGCTCCATCCCCACCCCACTCCCCACTTCTGTGACCAGACTTCTGAGTCTACGTATAGGTCTGTTGAGTTGGCATTTCCTTTCTCATTGATTTTATCTTTGGAAGCCACCTCCTCCATTCATGCAGGGTGTGGGGTAGTCCGTACTTGGAAGTGCAATTGACCCTACATCCAAGACACTATTGCTACTTTATGGGGATCTAATGATCAGCTATGAGTACATGTAGTGGAAGAAATGTCAGTCTTGTGTGAATGATCTCATTTAACCCCCTCAGCAAACTATGAGGTAAATTCTATTTCTACATCTTAGATCAGGTGCAGAATCCCTAGCCTTACACTGATAACAATTAAACCAGATATCACTGTGCTCAACCAGTAGTGATACCTAGCATTTATAGAGCCAATAACATCTGGACTGAGACCATAGCACCTTTCCTATATAAAGGAGAATTTACTCAACCCCATTCCTGACAAACTGCCCCAAACTCTGTTTTATACAAGGTGATTTCACTGACCAGCTGACCCAAGGCATTCTCGTAGGTATGCTGATATTGTAGTCATGTGCCATGAAATATACATCCTAAAGGGCATTCTTCTCTGGTTATTTATTCCCAGCAAGTTCAGGAGTCACCTAAAGTTACTGGACATCTTAGTTCCAAACCAAATAAACTGGTACTTCACATTACATGCAGCTCTGTATAACTGGAGTTTATTTTCCCTGAATAGTCCAATCTTTTGAAAAAGTTTTTTGTTGTTGTTGTTGTTCCAGATATAATATACATAGATTTCAGCTTGAGAGAATTGGTTGACTCACATTTCAACTTGGGAGGTAGATTAAGCAGACATCAATTTTAAATAATTATATTCAAATAGAGGGCAAAGAATTTTCTACTAAATATGGATAGAAAAATAAATATATGTGTATAATAGAAGAGAAGCTCTCATGATCAGGGCATAGAGCTAAGTGCTATTGATGCTACAAATTAAAATGAAGTTTGATCCCTACCCTCAAAGAACTCAGTCAAGTTGTCACAATCTTTACCAAACCATTTTGCCAGTGATTAAAAACATCACTGAGATAGTCATCAGGTGAGGGCTTCAATGAAGGTCAGTGAATATGTAATTTGGAGCAGGAGGTATGGCTGGACACAGATTTGGAAGATTAGAAGCAGTTGAAGTCACGAGAGCTTTCAGACACAGAGGTTAATGCTGGTTAGAGGAAAAGTTATTCAGTACTCAGGACAGAGCTCCCTAGAAAGCTCCTGTCCCCAGAGCTTTCTCTGGATAGAGCCCTGAGAAATAGTTTAGTACGATCTTCTCTCTCTCTCTCTCTCTCTCTCTCTCTCTCTCTCTCAAGATAGTTCATTGTTCAAGAATTCTCATGTGATAATGTGTGCATACAACCTAGCATATATTAAGTTCTGATTAAATTACCAATGCTACCATTATCATTGATATTTCAGTAATGGCCATGACTTCAACCTTGGCAGGAGGCTTCACTAGGGACCCAGGACTCCTAACAGGTTTAGAACCTTGTCTTGCTTTTGTCAACAAGTTTGTTGTCTAATACTCTTATCTTCATGATGAAAATATAGAGAGCCTTGGGTAAAAGTTAGGAGAAAATGAAAGTTATATAATGGTACAAGAGTTAAAAAATATTCAAACAAAAAGTAAGCAACATCACATCACCAATCCCCCAAATAAAGATAACAGCTACACCAACTGAAGAATGAAAAAGGAAAGTAGAACAGTTTTTTAAAAGACAATTTGACATTTTCATTGTAATTGAGCATTTTTGCATATCTTCTTCTTCTTAGGAGACAGAAGGAAAGTGAACTCTTCATCCAGAAAGTTGAAATAGCTAGAAAAGGGAGGCCCACTACCACCTGCCACCTGCTGTCTCTCAGCCTGAAAAGCGTGGTATTGCCCATGAGTGGGAGTTCCTATGAATGTCCTCCAGCCAGTCCACCCATTATAACTTTACAGTATATATCATTGTGATTAAGGAAATCAGAAAGATCGTGTAGTTATTTGCACATAGATGAGAGTAAATCTGTGGAAGTGAGTGGGATTCAAAAGGAATCATGTGAAGAGAAACAAGAACAAAAGTTGCATGCAGAACCTGAGATGAACACTCATGTTGTGGGATGGAAGGAGAAAGTGGGACTAGTCCAGAACCCTTCCAGAGAAGAAGAAACCCCACAGGGAAGTCTAGGATGGGTGAGACCAAGGGAAGAACAAAGTTGACTATCAGGAAGATAGTTGACTATTTAGGCTACATGGAGCCATAAATAAATGAATTCAACCAACCTAGATTAAACAATGGCTGTATTTACTCAGTTTACATTAAGTGATTGGAGGTGGTAGGCAGTTCAGTCTGGTTCAACAGTTTATGATGTCATCATGAATCTAAGTTTTCTGTAACCTTCCACTTAGTCATCCTCAGCATATGGCTTTTCATCCTTGTGTTTATTGCCTAATGGTTGCAAGATGGCTGCCGCAACTCCAAACAAGGTCACATCAAAAGGGGATGAGGTGAGAGGAGGCAGTGGAGAGAAGTTTCAAAGTCCTTTCTTTTTCTATCAAGAAAGAAAATCCTTTCCAGAAACTCTTGTAGACTTCTTATGGCTTTTAATTATCCTGGACAAAATCACAAGGCAACCTCTGTTACCTAAAAGAGAGTGAGGTGAGAGGAAGCAGTGGAGAGAAGATTCAAAGTCCTTTCTTCTTCTATCAGAAAAGAAAATCCTTTCCAGAAACTCTTGTAGACATCTTGTGATTTTTAATTATTCTAGGCCAAATCATATTGCAGAGGAGAATAGAAAAGAATCTGACTTTTCTAAGCTTAGATATTAGTGTCCAGTAAAGAAGCAATTGGGAATGGACTTTGTGGTAGTCAGCCAGCAAGACTTGCCACAGTGGGATAACATCAAAGTTTCCAAGTCATAAAATACTTTTTCCACAGTTAGTCCTTTTGAATAGGCTAATAAAATAGTCAAGATTAGTCAGAGCACCTTCTCATGAAAGCAGGAAACAAAGTCTTGTCAGTCTTCAACTGTGATATTTCAGTTGTCAAAATTGATGGCATACCTTATTTGTTAAAAAATTATCACCATATGAACAAGCATTGAGCTCATATTTTTCTGACATAAAAGTTAGGTCTGACTTATTTTTGGCAGGGGTCTCAGATCTTAAGAATCAATCATTCAGAGCAGTTGGTGGATTTTATGGATTTATAGAACTACTTAGCTAAGAATTTATACATCGTTTGGCTTCAATTAGATATTCTAGGACCTTTGGCTTTTTCTACACTACTATTTTCTGTAAGCTGTTCTGTACTGTGTAAAAATAATTTGTTTTGAAGATGCCATATCATTGAGCTAAAAATCATATTATACTCATTTATGAAATCATAAAGTCATTCTTCTTAATAGGGAAGCCTAAGAGCCAGGGATATTTCATGTGCTGCCTAGGAGATGTTCTGTGAGTTTTGATCACCAGGCTAGAGCATCTATGTTCCTAAGTCAAGCAATGGTCTCAGAAAGAATGATGGCTGGGAAGGTCTTTGAGATGATGAATCAGCTGGTTTCTTATAGTATTAATGCTTATAATTTGAAACAGAATAGACTTTAATTTCTTGCATGAATTAATTAATACTTATGATAAATGCCTTTAAAGCTCTCTCTGGTGTCTGATCCAAAATTGCAGTTCTTCAGATCTATTAATTCCTTTTAAAATGGAAAAGCTGGAAAGGTTGAGTCACTGTGCTGCTAAAGTGATCTGTGAATTAGAAGATGTTTGACTTCTCCCTTGACCTCTAAACTCGTATAGCCATTTGCTTACATGACATCTCATTGAGTTTACTTAAGCCCTCATTGTCCCATCTTTAAAAGGAGCATCATAATGGCACTTTCCTCATAAGACTGTTTTGGGAATTATGTAAGATGTTTAGAATAGTGTCTGGCATACAATAAACATCAGAAGTGTTGGGTGAGGATGATAACTATAATGCTAGAGGAGGCGGAGGAGGAGGAGAATTTGGCAATTATTTCCTGAACACTCACTATGTGTCAAACACTATGCCCGATACTAGGGATACAAAGATAAACTAAGCATTCAGGATTGATATTCCATGAAACTTTATTTTTTATGATTTAATTCAGTACATGTTTTTCTTCTATTTGTAATGTAGACTTACATGTAACAGCAAATTCATTGGAAACCTGTTTTGTCCCCTCCATTTTCTGCCATACTGACCCTGTATCTAGAAACAACAAGCCTTACAAAAATCTGTTTGGCTTCCTTTTCTTTACTGATGAGTACAGTTTAAGAATTATGTAAGTCCTCAGCAGTCTCTAAAGCATCGTGGGCATTTTCAACATGACATGTAAAAGCTCACCCAAGAAAGCATCTTTTAACTGAGTCATTATTGAAAGTTCTCATTTTGTTTGATTCTTCTGAAAACACAAAAAGGAGAAAAAGCCTAAAGCAACTCACTCCTTGCTCTTTCAATAGCATCATCATTGTGTGATCTTTCTACCTCTAGAAGGAAATTCCAGTAATCCTTGACCCTTATCTTTTGAAATGATTTCAGAGGGAAATCTAAGAGAACCCTAACAGTGGGAGAAAAAAAAAAACAAGCAAATAAAAAACCTGGCCTGGATGGACTTTTTCTAAAAGTATGAAGTAAAAGTTTAAAACTTATTTTCAGAATTCTATTGCATAGGCATGCCTACGTGGCTACCTGAAGAATGGGTTATAAACATCCACAGAGGCAGTTACTGTAGTCATGATCCTTTATCCATTGCAGTGAAATTCTTTATTCTATATGATCATATATGAAGCCATAATAAATATATAGAATCAAAATATGAGGGAACCCCTAAAAAATCCAGAATTTATTTATGAAAAATGGTGTATTTATTCCTACATATTTAAACTTCAGTCACCTTCAAAGTACTCTTGGAAGCAATACACCTATCGAGACACTCTTTCCACTGCTCAAAACAGTTTTGAACTCGTCAATTTTTACTCCTTTTAGTACTTCTGTCATTTTTTATTTCATCTCTTCCACATCAACAAAATGTTTTCCTTTAAGGACTCTTTTTCATCCATGGAAACAAAAAAGTTACTTAGGGGAGATCAGGTGAATAGGGTGTAGAGGTACAGGGTCATGTGTTTTTTTAATCAAAAACTGCTGAACACTCATAAAATATCATAAAATAGGCAAGCTCATTGAAAGAATCTCCAAAAAAAAAAAATTCACTGAAGCTAAACATAGCTTCTCACAACAATGCTAGTTGGACACTGATACCAATGAGTTCCTAGAACACTTACCTGGTGGGGGAAGCCTGTACTACAAGGGTCCCACCGTCCAAAAAATAGTTCTGTTTTTTGGGGAGAAGGTTCCCCCTCATATAGTTGTGGAGATTGAAAGATCTACAAGTCTTTTTGCCCATTTCTGGTGACCTTGGACATTCCCACTAATTTTTAGGACTCCAGAGAACACCAGAATTGGGGGAAAGAGAATTCCTATTGCCTACTCCCATTTCCCATCATCCTATGGCAGTCTGAGACTTGGCTGGGCACTATGACTACACTCCAAGGCATCCAGAAGTAAGAAACATGAATGAGAACTTCACCCAGGAAAACAATTTAGGGGAAGGAAACTAACACGGACGGAAGACCTGGGCACGCCTGTCTACCTCTCAGTTGTATAGTTACCACTGGTTGTGTATCTGCAGTAGCCTAGAGTTTCATCACAAAAGCAGCCTTGCAACCCTAGTCACTTAATTCCAACTGCTCACACTAGTTGGATTTCTGACACCCCTACCGTGCCTGCACCTCCCCCCGCCCCCACCATTATGGAAGGCTCTCTTACTCACTATTTCTTTTTAAAGCTCCTGGGTAACAGATAATGCTTCTGGATGGAATAATCCTTAGACTGGGGTAAACTAATATAAATAGTATTGGGCCATTAATTTTGAAAGGATCACTGAGGCCCATCAAAAATAAGAAGAAGAAACTGAACATTTTCAAAAATGATTTTGCAAGAATGAGCAAATAATCTTTGGTCCTAGACAAATGCTCTTGGAACATTATTATGCAATGTCTGATCTTTTCCCCCTCTCAATTATAGTTATTTCATGCATGTTACAGATGATGCCCATTGTATTAGTCAGAGACCAGTTTGGGTCTCAAGGCTGATTAGACAGTTAGCTCTCCCCAGCTTGTGCACTATCTCTTGTTCTACACCCTACACTCACATGGTCATTAATTTACACACGAATAAGGGCTTGGCGAAATGTTCTAATGAACACTTGGTTGCATTTAACCTTTTGCTGTTACAAAAGTCTCAAGGTTACCACAGTAATGGGAAATTAAACTCGCGGAGCCGTTCCTTCTCTCTAAGTGGCTCTGCTGTGCTATTGCACCACATACCTAGGACCTGAGTCAAGTAAGATTCCACTGTTTTCCCATCAAGTTCCAAGCTGTGGATGATGTTTGCAAAAGGCCATTCTGCTCTCCCATCATTAAAATGAATGAAATAACTGGAATGTAAATTGGGAGGAGAAGCGATTATGGTCCCTTTGGCCATTTGACGACTTAGGAATTAAAAGGGGCCCAAGATGTCCTCTAACATTGGTTTCAGCTATTGGACATCCCTGAAAGATGATCATGTGACTGTTGCTTGAAGCTATCCAGAAAGCGGAGTCCTGCTGTGGAGTTAGATAGTTCTTGGTGTTCTTTCCCTTGAACCAGCCGCTTACCTGCTGAGTGCCCACTCAGCCAGGGGCTAATTAATGGATGAAACAAGATCCCTGCACTCAGGAGACTCAATGAGAAGAGGAGCCAGGTTACTACATCCCCATTTGGATCACATCCCCAAAATAATTCCCCATTTCGCTCATTAACTCCCTCAAAAATATCTTTCTCCAGCTAGTTCTTCTTCTTTGCTCCCTCTTCCACTGTTGCCTTTGGAATGTTCTCTCTATTCTAAACTTCTTTACATCTTCAATAATCTCCTAGAGCATACGTTTTCTCTCACCTTTAGAGAAACTTGACTCTTCCCAAACTGACCTGCATTGTATAAATACATCTAACCTTTCTTTCTTCCCTTCTTTCTTTTTCTTACTTCTTTCCTTCCTTCCTTCCATTCTTCCTTCCTTTCTTCCTTCCTCCCTCTCTTTCCTCCCTCCCTTTCTCCCTCTCTCCTTCCTCTTTTTACTTTCTTTTTTCTTTTATTTCTCCCCTCCTTCCAGTCATTCATGTATTCATTCAACCGTTAATTGGAAAGGCCTAATGTGTGCCCAGCACTGTTCTGGATACTGCAGGCATATCACTGAACCACTCTGATTAAGCTTACATCCCATTGGGAAGAATGAAAATAAACAAGGCTAAAATAAAAATAAAATATATAGTAAGTTAAATGGTAAGTATAATAGAAAAATTTGGTTTTTCTAAAGTGCGCTTGGTGTTTTCTCTCACTCTTCTACTCTCTCAACCCCAATATTTCAAAGCTATGAGGTGAAATCAACATTCCTGGGGGCCCTTTAGAAAAACCTTCCTTCTATCATTCCCTTTCATCAATGTCTTCTCTGAAGCTCATGCCATCTAATTGTATTATTTTCAGTCCTCCCAGCCTCCAGGACCCTTCCCCATAACTATCGAGATTCTAGAACTCTGGGTCCTGACTCAGGTTTCCTATCTACCATTTATTCATTCAGCATCTGAGTGATTTCTGCATCTGATTTGAAGGGCCAGTTTCTTCACTTCTATTATACTGATGATGTTTATCTCCCACTCACTTGAGCAGACAACCTATAAGACCACACTTCAGACCTTGCTAATATGCCAAGTCAAATATTTCCCACTCTAAATCTCCTTTTGGACCATGACCTTCTATTTCTCCCCTTTCCCTCTCCCATGGAACCAGTTCTTTAGGCTTATCAAGGCCACACCACACACACACACACACACACACACACACACACACACCCTTATCCCCCTTATCTTTTTTTTTTTTTTTGCCAGTTTTCCAGCCTCCCGGGCTCACTGCATCCTGCAGTCAATGATTGTCTTCATTCTCCCTAAGCCCTCAACGACTATGAGCCCCTCCCACTTGTTCTATCACACTTAAACTTCATATTAGCACAATCTGTTTTTTCCCCTGTTGCTCTCAACATGTATGGTAGGCACTCTAATGCCCGCCCCCGCCTCCCCACCCGCCACCACCCCACCAAAGATGTCTTTGTTTCAATCCCCAGAACTGTAAATATGTTTCTTCCATGACCAAAGAGATCTTCCTGATGTGATTAACCTAAGATTCTTGAGGCGGAGAGAATATTCTGGATTATCTAGGTGAATCCAGTAGAATGACAAGGATCCTTAGAAGAGAGAGAGAAGAGGGTCAGAGCTGGAGAAAGAGATGTGACAATGAAAATCACGGTCAGAGTGATGTAGTCGTGGGCCAAGGAACGTGGACAGCCTGGAGAAGCTGGAAAAAGCAAGCAGTGAGTTATTTTCTAGAGCCTCTGGGTGGAACCAGCTCCCTTGACACCTTGATTTAACTCCCATGAGACCCATTTTAGATTTCTGACCTCAAAACTATAAAATAATTAATCTGTGCTGTTTTAAGCCACTACGTTTATAATTTGTTACCGCAGCCATAGTGCACTCACACAAAGTACCAGCACCACAGGATCGCATGGCCAGGCATGCAGTGACACCGGTACCTTACACTTGCAGAATCACTACCCTGGAGGGCCTGGGTACTGCTCAGCATCTCTGCACTCCTGGTCAGCGGCCCTGCTCCACCTCCTCTTTTTTAGCACATTAAGAACCAAACACAGAGTTCACTAGGGACCATTAGTAGCAATATGAGTTTCTGTTCCTCCAATGACACTATTTCATTTCTGCGGCTTCTTTCGGGACCATGAAGATATGTCTTAGAGCCAGTCAAGAGCTGCTGACAGCTTTGGTAGCTGGTAGCTCCATGTCCTCTTACCTGTGAATGGTGACCGAAAGGCCGAGTGAGCTATAGCCAACCCTCTGGTCAGTTGCACTGGCCCAAATGAACAGCTTCAAGAGAAGTGGCCTTGGTTATATTTTCTCTTTGCTGATGACAGAAAGAGAAGTCATTTGTGTTCATAGAATTAACGCGAAAACTTTGGTGACTGGGTATCATCATTTCAATAAGGGAAAGCAGTACATCTGGACTGCTCGTATTTATCCTGTGAGGGGAAAAATGAGTTTTATTCTTGGGCTTGATGTGACCTACCATGGGACTCCAGTGGATTCAGTGGCTGAGAAACACAAGCAAAATAGCAGGAGGCAAAAACAGTTGACTACTTTGAGAAATTTATTTGTTATTTTTTAAAACATTCAAAACATGCTGTAATTCCCCAGTTGGTTTGACCGCAATAGACAGATTTTTTTTTTTTACTTCAATATTTTTCTGAGTTGTTTTGTATTTGTTTGTTTTTTCATTGACAAGATTTTTTAAATTATGTTGTCAAGTTAGAGAATAGGATTCTGCTTTTTAAATAAGTGCTTTATAGTACAGAGACAAAAGCAACATTTCATGACTTGTAATGTTTTGTTAAATAACTTTTTAAATAAGCCATGACAATAAGTGCTAGTCCACAAAATCAGAACTTTTGGCGTTTGGCACATAGATAGATGAGAGATGTTCAAAAATATTTACTGAATGAATGAAAAATACATAGATGTATTAGATATCAGTCTGTAAGACAAGAGAAGAATGAGATTCTACGTCCGTTTCCTATTCTCATCTTCTTTTTGTTTGTAGAATAAGCTACACATATTTATTTGTTTATCTTTTAAGGAAATTCTACTTGGTGCATTAAATCTGTTTTCAGGTTATATCTCCCTATCTTCTAATGCATTCGGCCACTATTCTTGGTTTATTTGTTAAAAATAACCATAGCACTGGACCAATCCATTGCATTTATTTTTAATAACCAATTCTAGGGATTTGTTCAGCCTCTAGTTTCCCTCTTGAGGGGCACAGATATCTTCTCTAAACATGTTATATAGGGGAAAATACTTTCTCTTCTTGCCTTTATGAGATAGTTACGAGAGGAAGAAAGTAGAAAGTCTATCATTTGGTAGTAGGAGAGAATATTGCAGTCTAGGGTAAGTTACAACTTGTTAATGCTCTCCATAAGAGACCGGATTCAAACAATCAATAGCTTTCATGATAAGGTCCCAGTTGCATGCTGTGACCTAGAACTGGTATCCCATTTGTGGAAAGAGAGGCCCATTTTCTGCAGTGGGTCCACAACAAATCTCTTTGACCTTCTTTTTCATGAGGGTCAGATACAACATAATTTTCTCATGAGAGACACATGCCTTTGCAAACCTCTCTTTTGATGACCGGTTCTTACGGGAAGGGTCAGAACCTTGGGTCTCGATGTGGTTCAGCATCATAGACCCTGCTCCTAGGCCCAGGTCTTCCCAAAATCGTTTTTGTTGAATGAACCATTAACTACACACTAAAAGGAAATGGACACCGAAGGTTATCCAAAAGAGAGAGAAAGGACCCTGAGGGAAATAATTAAAAATGAATGACCTACTTTCCTGCCAAACAACCTAATGTGTCATTTGGCGTTTAGAACCTTTCCCTCAGTCAGGATTGACCACGATGATCTCAAAGCTTACACTCTCCTCTACCTCATCCTCTCCTCAGAAGGCTGAGGAGAAGGTGGCCAATGTGGGCTATCTTCTTTGGAATGAGTCCTTCTCTCCAGTAACTTGGCCTAAGCAGAGACCCTTCTGTAAAGCACCTTTACAATATTCCACTATGGCATCTACTTTTTTTTGTTTTAATTTCTTTTATTGTGATAAGAACATCTGACATAAGATCTATGCTCTTAACAAATGTTTAAGTGTAAAATATGCTATTGTTGGCTCCAGGTACAATGTTGTACAGAAGATATATTCATCACATTTGTCTGAAATTTCCTGTCTGTTGATTACTCACTCCCTGTTTCTCCTCTTCTCAGCCTTTGGCAACTGCCATTCCCCTTTTGCATCTATAAATCTGACTCTTTGCTGTCTCATATAAGTTGATCTGGTACAGATGCTATAGCAAACAGGATGATGTTTCCTCCAAACATTTGAAATAAAACTACCATATGATCCAGCAATTCCACTTCTGGTTATTTATCCAAAATAATTGAAAGAAGAATCTCAAAGAGATATCAGGGCCCCTCTGTTCATCGCAGCACTACTCACAATCGCCAACATGTGGAAAAAACCTAAGTGTTAGTTGACATGCATCTTCTTTTGACATTTTATTTCAATTGCTGGGGGCTGAAGTCGTTGACTCTTATTTATTTCCATTCTATTATTTAATAATACAAATAATAGACTTTCTGGCAAAGAAGAGAAATTGAATGTAATTTTATCAAATCTGTTTTCTGATTTTTGAAATCTTGCTTCTCTATCTCTTGTTCACGTAATTTCCCAATCTCTGCTTGAGTATTTTCAGTAGTAAAGAATTTACCCCTTCATGAAAGAGTTCATTCCACTCATTGTCAGTCGAAACTGTAAGAACATTTTTTTCTCATCATGGCTCTGAAATTCCTATATTCCTACCAAGCAGTCATATTTCTATTTAGTGGTTCCCCTTCCACATTCCAGATTCTTTTTTTAGTAGGGGTCTCCCTCTGTTGCCCAGGCTAGAGTACAGTGGCACGATCATCACGGCTCACTACAGCCTCGACCTCCTGGGCTCAGGCGATCCTTCCACCTCAGCCTCCCAAATAGCTGGAACTACAGTCACATACCACCACCACCATGCCCAGCTATTTTTTTTAATTATCATTTTTTTGTACAG
>CAUYQG010032960.1:0-17825 GCA_963574415.1 Tarsius wallacei
CTACAATAAATCAAAAAATTAGCCAGGCGTGGTAGCGCGCGCCTGTAGTTCCAGCTACTTGGAAGGCTGAGGCGGAGGGATCGCCGGAGCCCAGCAGGTCGAGGATGCGGTGGCCGGGAGCGGCCACTGCACTCCAGTCTGGGCGACAGTGAGACTCCAACTCAAAAAAAAAAAAAAAAAACCTTACTGAGTTGTTTGTTCAGTGCTGCCAATGTAAGCACATGGTCACAAGCTCACAAACTTAATTGGCAGTCCTCCTATGTTTTTATCTGCATTATCAAAGATCAGTAGGTTGTAGCTATTTGAATGTATTTCTGAATTCCCTATCTGTTCCAGTGATCTATGTGTCAACTTCCATACCAATACCGTGATGTTTTGGTTACTATACAGAATCTACAAGGGACTTAAACAAATCAGCAAGGAAACAAAAGCAGATAACCTTGTTAAAGAGCAGGCAAATGACATAAACAGACATCTTTCAAAAGAAGATATACAAATGGCCAGCAAACTTATGAAAAAAATGCTCAGTATCTCTAATCTTCAGAGAAACACAAATTAAAACCACAATGAAATACCACCTTACCCAAGTAAGTATGATCATTATTAAAAAGTCTATAAACAATTGATGTTGATGCAGATGTGGTGAAAAGGGAAAGGGCTTATACACATTTGGTGGGAACGTAAATTAGTGAAACCTCTATGAAAAATGGTATGAAGATTTCTCAAAGATCTAAAAGCAGATCTACCATTTGATCCATCAATCCCACTACTTGGTATTGATCCAAAGAAAAAGAGGTCATTATACAAATAAGACACTTATGTATGTTTATTGCAGCACAATTCACTAATGTAAAGATGTGGAATCAACCTAAGTGTCCATCAACCAATCAGTGAAAAAGGAATGTAATACACACACACACATGCACACACACACACACACGAATGAAGGGGAACCCCCAAAAAGCAAAATTTATTTATAATGTGTATTCTTAAATGTTTAAACTTCAGTCACCTTCAAAGTACTCTCCGCTTGATGCAATATACCTAACAAGATGCTTTTTCCACTGCTCAAAAACAGTTTTTGAACTCATCAATTTTGATGCCTTTTGGTGCTTCTGCCTTTTTATGTTTCACCTCTTCCACATAAGCAAAACATTTTTCTTTGAGGACTTTTTTCATCCAGGAAAACATAAGAGTTGCTCTGGGTGAAATCAGGTGAATAAGGAGGGTAGGGCATGGGGGTCATGCCATTTTTGGTTAAAAACTGCCGAATACTCAGTGCAGTATGGGTAGGTGCACTTGTAAATGATGAAATGGACAAATCCATTGACAGAATCTCAAAAAAAAAAAAAAATTCACTGAAGTCAAAGGTAGCCTCTCACACAATGCTAGCTAGTACACTTATGCCAATGGATTCCTAGAACACTTACCTAGCAAAGAAAGTTTGTACTACAATATAACTACAAGAGACTGGCCCTCCAAGAAGATAATTCCAGTTTTTAGGGGATCCCCTCACACACACACACACATACATATATATGTTATAAAAAATGAAATAATGTGTTTTGTAGCAACTTGAATGGATTTGGAAGACATTATCCTAAGTGAAGCCATGTAGGAAAGAAAACCAAATACCGCATTTTCTTACTTGTAAGTAGGAGCTAAGCAATGGGTCCACAAAGGTATATAAAATGGACACTGGGGACTCAGAGGGGGGAGGGGGGAGGAATTAAAAGTTACCTATTGGGTACAATGTGCATTAGTGGGGGTGACGGGTATACTTAAAGCTCAGACTTCTTCACCACTATATAATTCATCTATATAATTAAAAATCACTTGTACCCTTAAAGCTATTGAGATATAAAAAATCATTTTGACATTTTTCTGGGCATTGCTAGTCCTATTAGAGATTTTCTTTGATATCACCCAAGACAATATGGGTATTTTGGTTGATATGATTTTTTTTTGTCTTTCAGTCATAGGGACAGTTTCAATTAATGTCTGATAGCACGTTAGTAATTGCCCTTCAAATGGAAATTCTGTAGTCCAAAGTCCCAATAGTCATTTTTTGCCAAGAAGAACGTAAGTTCCAGTCTAAACTCCCTATAGAGCTATCAAACAAATAATTTGTCTGTGCTAGCATTTTACCTTCCAATCTATGTTATGTGGGCTCAGACAATCTTATTCATTCCCTTTTAGCCTGTCCAGTTATTATTGCTTGAGGGATGAAATTATGTGCCTTCTGTTTTACAGAAATAGTTCCTCATTTAGACTTATAATATCCGGTCCCATAGTATATTCAGCTAAATAAATTCAAGCATACTAATCCTCCTTCAAACTTTCACCTTAATCTCATCAACCCTTATGTTCCTAACTGTAACTTTCATTCAGAACATCAACAGGTTTGGGTTTTACAATATTAGGTAGAAGTGTTCCCAAGTCCCAAGTAATATCCATTCACACAAAACATTCAGATAAAGGAAACACAACCTCTTCACACTGTTTAAACATTTCAGTTTTCATTGTCTCATTAACCCTTACATTTCTATATTGTCTCAACTTAATGGTAGCCTGTGTTAGGGCTTCACCAATGGGTTTTAGTACCACAGTGTAAGGGGCTCCCATGTACAGAAAACTCAGAAACTTCTCCTCTCCCTAACCACTTTACCCACTTTTGTGTATAAGGCTTTGGGTCCCCAGAGAGTGGATGGAGCTAGGGGACTCTTGCCCTTTTGTCAGTCTTTATCATGATTAATATCCTTGACTGTTGCCCTAAATAGTTGCAAATCAGGTTTCTCATTGGAATTTCTGCCATCTGGCTTTTTACATTTCTCCAAACTTTGTGCTTGAGCCCAGGAGTTTGAGGCTTCAGTGACCCATGATTTTGTCACTGCATTCCAGTCTAGGCGATGGAGCAAGACCTTGTCTGCAAAAATAAAAAAATAATAATAAACATAAAATTACTCCAAACTTTGGGATAAATAGCGTCCTGTTTGGAGCCCTTTATAATGTTGAGAAAACAGCAGGGGTCCCTCTGGTCTACTGAACTTTTTTTTTCTACTCAACTTGTATTAAGATCTTTGTTTCAACTTTATCAATGTCCATTTTATGCACCTCATTTCATTTCTTTTTTTTTTTTTTTTTTTTTGAGTTGGAGTCTCACTCTGTTGCCCAGACTGGAGTGCAGTGGCCGCTCCCGGCCACCGCAGCCTCAACCTGCTGGGCTCCGGCGATCCTTCCTCTTAGCCTTCCAAGTAGCTGGAACTACAGGTGCGCGCTACCACGCCCGGCTAATTTTTGATTTATTGTAGAGATGACGTCTCGCCAAGTTGCCCAGGTGGGTCTTGAACCTGCAGGCTCAGGCAATCCACTCACCTCGGCCTCCCAAAGCGCAGGATTACAGGCTGAACCACCAAGCCCGGTTTGCATCCTGATGGCATAAGTCCCTTGACTTTCCCATATCTTTTTTTCTCTTTGTTTTGCTCCTATCCTATATTTCCTGTATTCATCCTATTTCTTTTTTTTTCTTTTTTTTTTTTTTTTGAGTTGGAGTCTCACTCTGTCGCCCAGACTGGAGTGCAGTGGCCGCTCCCGGCCACCACAGCCTCGACCTGCTGGGCTCCGACGATCCTTCTGCCTCAGCCTTCTGAGTAGCCGGAACTACAGGCGCGCGCTACCACACCCGGCTAATTTTTTTTGATTTATTGTAGAGATGAGGTTTCGCCTGCCCAGGTGGGTCTCGAACCCACGGGCTCAAGCAATCCACTCACCTCAGCCTCCCAAGGCGTGGGATTACAGGCTGAGTCACCGAGTCCGGCAATCCTATTTCTTAATAAGCATTTTAAAATGTCCATCCTGCTGTGATGAGTTTCTTAACTCTCCCTTCTGCAACTGTACCATTTCTTGTCAATTAATTTGATGTTTATATCAACATCTGTAAGACCCATGAGAGGTTGGTACAGAAAATTCAGTAAAATTTTAAAGACTGTTGCTTGCTTTTGCAGCAGTAAGATTGCATAGGGTGCTAATGTAAAAGGGGCTACCTAACCATAGTATTTATTTATAACGACTTGGGTAAAAGGCATATTCAGTGGGTGAATATCCCCGTTATCATAAATACAGCCCAACAGGGCTTGATTACAAAGTATATCAGCTTCTTTATCTGGGGTGTTCCATTTGGTATTTATAGGGGGATTTGGATAGTTTCCTTTCTCATGTTAAACAGACCTTACATTAGCTTTTATCTAGTTCACCAGGCTGGCTGTTCCCTCAAGAATAACCTGCTCTGTGTATGGATTATGTATAGCCATCTGTGATTGTTCCATAGTGAACTGTTGGTTCTGTACAAAATCAAACGTACTCTTCCACTCTGCAGTATTCAAAACAGAAGATGCCGTCTTTTAATTAGTCATTCTCACAATCCAATTTAGCAAAAATCCCTCAGGGAGTTGGTACTGATTTGCAAAATGAGACAACTCCTTCATACTATACATCCTAGATTTAGTATTATTTTGGATTTTCTTCCTTGTCCCACATAAATTGCCTTCCTGCTGACAACAATTCCTAGGGGTACTCTTTGTTGACCCAAACTAAATTTTTTCTTTGGGGCAGTTTTGAGTTTAATGGTCAAAGTTCAGATTGACTAAAATCTAAACTTGGTTTAACATCAAGATCTAAACCAATGGTGTCATTTATTTTCATTTTAAATATTACAGATATCAGTAATTAAGGAATTATGTATTTTGCTTTTTATATTAGTTTATATTTTTTATACACTCAGTGAAACAACTCCTTGAAAGATGGATTCATGTCTAACTTCAATTGGTAACTTTTACCTTTAGTAACTGATCACAGCATAGCTGCTGCTCCATACCATGGGTAACTACATGACGACCCAAGAATCAAAATTTTCTCATCCCCTACCCCTACTCCTCTCCCTTTTCCAACAACGTATTTCCAGAGCCAGGGCCATTTTGGCAAACCCGACTTCTGATACTAATAGGGTTTTTTCTCTGACACCAATCAATTAACCAATTCTCTGGCACCAACTAGATAGCTAATGATTCCATTCAATTCTGACACTATTTATTTACAAATTAAAAGGCTGAGTCCCATAAGACTGCCTGCATTTCGGATGCCAGTCATGAGTCTCATGTCATTAGTACATCTGGTCAGCCAGCTTTAAATTGAGGACTCTCATAACCCCTCCTCAGTTTTGATAATTTGTTAAAACAGCTCATAGAACTCAGAAAAATATTTGACTTACATTTACCAGTTTATATAAAAATGCAACCCAGAAACAGCCAAATGAAAGAGGTGCATAGAGAAAGATATAGTGTGGCAAGGGTGGGGGATGAGGGTAGATGAAGCTTCCATGCTCTCTCTGAGCACACCATTCTCCCAACACCTTAATATGTTCACCATCTTGAAAGTTCCCCAATTGGTTTTGATAAGGGAGCCAAGTTCTTTCAATGGGGAAAAGAATAGTCTTTTTAAAAAATAGTGTTGGGACACCCACATGCAAAAAAATGAAATGGAACCCTACTTATAACATATACAAAAATTAGCTCAAAATGAATCAAGGCTCTAAATATAATATCTAAAACCATTAAGCCCTTAGAAGAAAATGGAGAGACATATCTTCATGACCTTGGATTCAGCAATGGACTTTTAGCTACAATATTAGGAGCATAATCAACAAAAGAAAAATGTAGATAAATAGTCCTGTATCCATTTTTAAAAACTTTCATCAAATGACATTGTCAAGAAAGTGAAAAGATAATATGTGAAATGGAATAAAATGTTTAGAAATCATACATTTGTTAAGGGTTTGATATATAGAAAATATAAAGAACCCCTACAGTTCAGCAACAAAACAATAAACAAACCAATAAAAAAGGGACAAAGTACTTAAGTAGATATTTATCAAAATAAGGTATACAAGTTACCAATAAACACATGAAAAGATGCTCAATATCATTAGCAATTAGGGACATGCCACTCAAAGCCATAATTACATACCATTTCACAACTACTAAGATATCAACAATAATAATAAAATAATTTGAAATATCAAGTGTTGAAAAGATGTAGGGAAATTTGAACCCATGTACATTGCTGGTGGGAATGTAAAATGGAAAACAGTTTGGCAGTTCCTTAAAAGGCTAAATATAAAATCATCATATGATCTAGCAATTCTACTTCTAGGTGTATACCTAAAGGAATTGAAAGCAGATACTGGACCAGGTATTTGTATGCCCGTGATCATTGCAACATTAGTCCCGATAGCCAAAAGGTGAAAACAACCCAAGTGCCCATCAAAAGATGAAGAAACAAAATGTAGTACATGTGTACAATGAAATATTATTCAGCAATAAAAACAAATGAAGTTCTTATATATGCTATAACATGAATGAATCTTGACATTAATGGTTTCAGTATGAATTCATGTTTTTAATATACTAAATGAAATAAGAAATAAAAGGACAATTATTGTATGATTATCTTTAAAGATCCTAGAATGGATAATTCATAAAAACAGAAATTAGATTAGGGTTTACAGGGAGATGTGGTAAGGGAGAACAGGGAGTTATTAATGGTTATAGGATGTCTGTTTGAGGTGATAAAAAAGTTTCAGGAATAAATAATGAGATGGTTGTACCACACTGTGGATATAATTAATGCCACCAAATTGTACCTCAAAATGGTTAAGATGGCAAATTTTACTTTGTATATATCTAATCATATAAAAATAGTAACATAATATACTAAAGTCATTGAACTGTACACTTTGAACGGATGAATTATATGGTATGTGAATTATATCTCAATAAATTTGTTTTTTTAAATGTAGGGATTTTCAGAATAGATTATAAAAAACAAGAGTCAATTGCATATGTCAATAACAAAGACATTTTATAAATGCTGCTATGCTGATGGTGAATATATGCAAAAAGGCATGCCATGTAAGCAGTAAGCATGGAACATTGGAGTGGCTTTAAATGTAAAGTAAAATAGAGTTTATAACAAAGAGTATTACAAGAGAATAGGAGGGACATTTCTTTTTTGTTTGATTTTTTTTTTTTTTTTTGAGTTGGAGTCTCACTCTTTTGCCCAGACTGGAGTGCAGTGGCACGCTCCCGGCCACCGCAGCCTCGACCTGCTCGGCTCTGGCGATCCTTCCACCTCAGCCTTCCAAGTAACTGGAACCACAGGCGTGTACTACCACGCCCAGCTAATTTTTTTTTTTTTATTTATTGTAGAGATGAGGTCTTGCCAAGTTGCCCAGGCGGGTCTCGAACCCGCGGCCCAGGCAATCCACACACCTCAGACTCCCAAAGCACGGGATTACAGCCTGAGCCACCGAGCCGGGCTGGAGGGACATTTCATAATGATAAGTAGGACAATTTATTGAGAAGACAACAATGAAAACTAAGTATACATTTAGTAAAAGAGCCTCAAAATATATGAAACAGAAATGGACAGAATTAGAAAGGTAATTGGAAAATTCTACAAATATAATAAGGGATTTTCAGCAATTATGGGACAACTTGACAAAAGATAAGTAAAGAGAACTCCTGAACAATAGCATCAACCACTTTGATCTAATCTTTAATAATAGTAGAATACATATTTACTGAAGTACACATGGTTTATTCACCAAAACAGCAATATATAGAACTATAAAGCAAATTTCATAAATTTGGAAGGATATAAATTATGCTCAGTGTAGAAGTGTTTTATAAAGTGTTTTTTACTGGCAGCATGTAACTAAATTTTTTTAAAATTTATTTTTGAATTCTTACATTTTAAAAACAATTTTATTGAGATATAATTTACATACCATACAATTCATCTATTCAAAGTACACAATTCAATGGTTTTGGCAAGGCTAACTGTGAACACATACTCACACACACACACACACACACACACACACACACACACACACACAAGTATAGTCACATGGTAATATTATTTAAAGTTTTCAATTTAAAAAAATTTTAGATTAAGATGGTGCACATGTGTATTTGTTACATGGACATATTATGTAGTAGTGGGAATTGGGTCTCAGGTGGCCCTTTCCCCAGATAGTGAATATTTTACCCATAGGTAGTTTCTGAATCCTAGCACCTCCTTCCACATCCCCACCTTAGTAGTGTTCCCAGTGTCTATTATTTCCACCCTTGTGACCAGTTTGAGTGGGAACATGCGGTGATTGGTTTTCTGTTTCTGAGCCAGTTTACTTAGGATGATGAGCTCCATCTCCATCCCTGTTGCTGCAAAGAACATGATTTTATTCTGTTTTATGGCCATGCAGTATCCATGGTGTGTGATATATATATATATATATATATATATATATAATTTTCATTATCCACTGATCAGATGATGAGCACTTAGGTTGGTTCCATATCTTTGCAATTGTGAATTGTGCTGCGATTAACATGTGAGTGTTGGTGTCTTTGTTATATAATGACTTCTGTTCCTTAGGGCAGTTGCCTAATAGTGGAATTGCTGAATCAAATGGTGGATCTACTTTTAGTTCTTTGAGTAATCTCTATACCACTTTCCATAGATATTGTACTAATTTACACTCCCACCAACAGTATATGTGTACCCTTTCCTCTACTTCCATGACATCATCTATTTTTTTTGATTTTTTAATAGTAGCCTCTCTGACTGGTATAAGGTGGTGTCTCATTGTTGTTTTAATTTCCATTTTCCTGCTGATGAGTGATGGTGAGCATTTTCTCAGTTGTTTCTTGGCCATTTGTATATCTTCTTTTGAGAGATGTCTGTTCATAGTCATTTTCCCATTTTTTCATGGGGTTATTTGCTTTTCCCTGAAAGCAATAGACAGATTATCAAGGCAGAAAGTCAACAAAGAAACATTAAACAGGCCTCAAGAGGAAATGGAACTAACAGACATCTACAGAACATCCCACCCCAAAACTACAGAATATACATTTTTTCATCAGCACATGGAACATTCTCCAAGATAGATCATATGATAGGCCACAAAGAAGAACTAGTACCAATTTTACTAAAGATATTCCACAAGATTAAAAGATTACAAGATTCTATGAGGCCAGTGTCACTCTAATACCAAAGCAGAAAAGACACAACAACAACAAAAAAGAAAACTACAGACCAATACCCTTTATGAACATAGACACAAAAATCATCAACAAAATATCAGCAAACCCAATTCAATAGCACATAATAAAAAAGTACACATGACCAATTGGGATTTATTCCAGGGAAACAAGAGCGGTTCAACATATACAAGTCAACAAATGTGATCCACTACATAAACAGAATTAAAAACAACAACAAAAAATGATTATTTTAATAGATACAGTAAAAGCATTTGATAAAATCCAGTATTCCTTCATGATAAAACCCTCAGCAAAATAGCCATAAAGGGAACATTCCTCATAATAGTAAAAGCTATATATGACAAACCCACAGTGATATCATCCTAAACAGAGAAAAGTTGAACATATTCTCCCTCAGAACTGGAACAAGGCAAGAATGCCACTTTCACCACTACTATTCAACATAATACTTGGAATCCTAGCCAGAGTAATCAGGCAAGAAAAATGATAGCCAAAGCAAAAAGAACAAAGCTGGAGGCATCACGTTACCTGACCTCACATCATACTACAGGTTTGTAGTAACCAGAACAACATGGTACTGGTACAAGAGGCAAAACAAGGACCAATGGAAGAGAATGGAGAATCCAGAAATAAACCCAAATACCTTCAACCAACTGATCTTTGGCAAAGCAGACAAAAACATACCCTGGGGAAAGGACACCCTATTCAACAAATGATGCTGGGAAATTTGGATAGCTACATGCAGAAAAAAATGAAACTTGATCCCTATCTTTCCCCATACAGAAAAATTAACTCAAGATGGACTAAAGACTTAAATGTCAGACTTGAAAGCATAAAAATGTTAGAAGAAAACCTAGGAAAACATCAGTCTAGGCAAATAATTTATGGCTAAAATCCCCAAAGCAAATTCAACTAAAATAAAAATAAATAAGGGGTACTTGAAAAATTTTTGAGTTGTGGTCTCACTCTGTCACCCAGGCTGAAGTGCAGTGGCATGATCTTGGCTCACTGCAGCCTAGAACTCCTAGGCTCTAGCAATCCTTTAGCCTCAGTCTTATGAGTAGTTAGGACTACAGACATGTGCCACCATGCCCAGCTAATTTTTTGATTTTTTTTGTACAGACGAGGTTTCACTATATTGCCTAGGCTAGTCTTGAACTCCTGGGCTCAAGTGATGCTCCTACCTTGGCCTCCCAAAGTGCTGGGATTACAGGCATGAGCCACAATGCCTGATCTAGAATTTTCAATCTTTAATATCAAAATATACTTAACCTTATAAGTGTATTAGAAAGGTATAAACCACATTGAATTTCCCATCTTAATTGGAGCTTTATGAAAAGCATATATATAAACAGATATAAGTTAAAACTTTGCATGATGACCTATGCTTTCTCTATTTTTATAAATTTTAAATTACTTTAGATTACCAAAATTTTCTCATCAATTAAGTCAATATAAGAGGAGGTTAAAAAATGGAATTTATTTATAAAAAATTGTGTATTTATCTTACATGTTTAAATTTCAGTCACCTTCAAGGTACTCTTTGTTTGATGCAATACACCTATCAAGACACATTTTCCACTGCTCAAAACTGTTTTTGAACTTGTCAGTTTTGATACCTTTTAGTGCTTTTGCCATTTTTTTGTTTTACCTCTTCCACATCAGCAAAATGTTTCCCTTTAAGGATATTTTTCATCCAGGGAAACCAAAAAGGTAGCTTGGGGCAAGATCAGGTGAATAGGGAGGGTGGGACATGGGGTCATGCTGTTTTGGTAAAAAACTGCTGAATGCTCAGTATGGTGTGGGCAAGTGTGCTTGTAAATTACCCTTCATAAAATGGGCAAACATGTTGAAAGAATCTCCAAAAAATTCACTGAAGCCAAATGCAGCCTCTCACAACAATGCTAGCTGGTATGCTGATGCTGATGGGTTCCAAGAACACTTACCTAGTGGGAGAAGCCTGTACTACAAAGGGCCTGCCCTCCAAAAAAATATTTCTGGGTTTTGTTGGGTCCCCGTATTAGTTTAGTCTTAAAGTCATTTGATGGACTTAACATTATATTTAAATTGACACAGTAAGCCAATACAGACAACATTGATGTTAAAAATTGTTCAAGAGATTTCGTTTACACGTGTATACTAATAGTGAGAGTAGAAATTGTCTGAAGTTCACAAGAACCATTCATTGATTTAGGAAAAGGTAATTGAATATTTGTATAAACAATATTCACTTATCTGTCACAAAAAGCAGTGTTGAAATAGTTAGAAAATTCTAATTAATTAGGCTTTCCCCCAAAAGATCCCCTAAGTCTTACAAAAAGTTAAATATTAGCTGTGATCAGATGCCGTGGTGCCCCTCCCATATCACCTTGGCTTATCATGGAGGTCACAGGAAGTTCTTGTACATACAGACAGCTTTTTTTGTCTCTTTTGTGGAAGTCATTTTCTGGCCACAAGAGCATGTTCAGCCTGTTTTTAGTATCAGTTAGATGTTCTGGGGGAGTTAATACTTCAGGGTTTCACTCAACCAAGGGTAAAAGGAATTGGTGAAAATATAGCCCAGGTTTGTTGGCTCTCAATAGTTCCTGTTTCCCACTCTCTTACAGTATTTCTGGAGATCACCTTCTAAATTAACTTCTTGCAGGCAAATTTTTTGAGTCAGGGTTTGTTTCTGGGGAGATCCAAATAACACAGTTTGTATTATCTTCCACAGTGTAATAAAGTCACAGAGAATACATATGTGTTCATAAATTAAAATTATCAAACCAGTCTGATGTGTCCAAGAATTTATCTTGATCAAGAGCCTTATGTGAACTTGATTATCATGTGGATCCAGATATAATTCTGCATTTAGTTACCAAGTATTAACATGATTCAAAGAAATTTTCATTAGTACAGTTTTATGATGACTAATTGTTAGCTTGATACCAATTTGCATTTTCGTTCTGTTTGACTATAATTCTGTCTTTTGAATTTTGTTTCCCTATATTATAGACAAATGACAGCCTCACATGCTTAATTAATCTCCAAGAGTGTCCCATATGAAGCCATTCACAGATACGTAGTGGTACAAACACAAGCAAACCATTGGATATGGTCAATTACTTCCCCTCCACAAGGAGTTAAAGACTTTTTTCATTTATAGGATCATAGACACACAAATATAAATATAAGCACAACTATACAACTTCTGCAGGCAAAATCAGACCACAAAAAATAAATAAAAGAAGAATCTCTACAAATAAACAGAACCCTGAGACAGTAGAATTGTTCAACTGAATCCATTTTTATTAATATAAGTGTTTACCATTCTTCAGACATAAAAGATACAAATGACTGGATGACACTAATTTCTCTTCCGTTCATTGGAAGTTGGTAGCTGGCAATTCATAGCATTTCTTAAATTAAAGAAACACTCCTAGATATCTGCAAGTCTACTACTTTACTTCACTTTTGACATTTCCCAGACTTTCAGACACAAACAGTGGTGTGACAGCCAAGGCATCATGCTCAAGCCTCTAGTCTTTACACTGAAATATAGGTGACCACAAAAGTCTTTCAGACTCTAAATCTGTAGACCACCTCTGGCACCTAAAACAGATCTTTCAGATTGTTGAAAAACAATCACAGGTCCTGTCAGTTTCCAACTGGCAGATGGTAATGACATGTAAAAACAGTGCCCAATTTTTAAAGCAAAAAGGTGTCTAAGGCAGACTTTGGCATGTGTGATCTCTAAAAATATGTCCAATTTGTTTTTCTCAGCTCAGGTGTTTTTCTCAGATGGTGTTAGTAGCTCTGAAAGTGGGAGATCAGGAAGGATCCTAAAGGTGCTCCTTTTGTGACAATTATTGATCAAGGGTTGCTACCTGTTTCCGTGGTTCTTCAGGCAGTGATCACATCTCCATAAAACTACCAAAAACTTTAAAAACATGTCAAATTGTCAAAAATATTCTAATACAAGTAGGCAATGAGCATGTTTCAAATTTTCATTCAGTTCATTATTGGAGGAACAAGAAAAATAACAGCTAGCTCCAAAAGGACTTGAGAAGCATGGACTTGTATAATTACTGGAGACAGAGGTATTGAAATTAATTTGCTAGGTTAGACACAAAATTGTTTACTATCCTACTAGGTAATAAAACCATAATTTTTGGTGTTATATTCTCCATTAGACATAAAAGAAGACAATCATTTCACCCCTTCAATGTTCTACAAATTAAGTTGCCATAGAACATTTGGGTCCTGATGATCACATAAAGGTACATTTCCTGAGAGAGTCAATGACTTTCAATTGGGTTCAGTAGGAACTACTCTAACATGCTATCAAAAGGTCATATAATTATATTTTTGCTTTGTTGCTAGGTTTTGAATTTTTTTCTTTAAAGCTCAGAACAAGTAATTTTTGCAGAATGGAGTGTGAAAGATAGAAGTAGTTCTCAAATATGGTGTACTACACATCCCAAACCTAAAGCATTTGAATCATGAGGAATGTTGAAATCTTGAAATAATACTAATAATATTTGAAAAGATTTTCAGATATACCTGTAATTGTATCACACTTATCTGTATTCTAATAGGCATTCTTGTGTAGAAGAAAGTGTCTGAATCAGAATCTCTGGAGGAAAAAGGGCAGAGTTAATCGTTACGAAAACTCCCCAAGTGATTCTAATGTGAAGCCAAACTTGAGAACTGCTGCTCTAGAATGAGACACTATCCATTTTGGCAAAGTGGCTGCCTGACTCCACTCACTCTTAATCAAGACTGGTTGTAGAAAAGTCCCATCCAACACACAGCGTTGTTCCTAGGTAGCTGATCTAGTGCATATCTATTGACTCATTCTGAAATACAAAATGGCAATCAAAGTTAACCAGGTATTTTAGGGACTTCTGCAACCTTTAGTATAGAGTCTAAATAAAGGAACAAAAGGAAAATGACCCACATAAATGTGAAATTTTGGGAAGAGTTTTAAAACAATTTTAATTAAAGATGTCAGTGCACCAGGCAAGATTTTAAGAGGCTGCATGGAGGAGGACCACTATGAGAGTCTGAGTCTCCTGTCCCACCACAAAAAAATTTTTCTCCTGTAGAATTGGATTAGTAAATTTATAACATTTGCCCCTAAGTTTAACATGGCTCAAGAAAAACATGCCACTATACTGATGTTCACCTTAAGTACAAGACCACCAAATTCATTAGGTCTTTAATATGCCTGACAATCGTGTTGTACTTCTCTTTGTTCACTCTCTCAGGCTTGCCTCAAGTACCCAGTTCCTTTTCCCTTACCCTCACTCTCATCTTATAATCTTGCTGTCTTTTCCACTCAGAAAATGAAGTAATCAGAACTGAGTTTCCTCGGACACCCACCACCACATCTACACATCTGCCAGCATGTGTAGCCATGTGCTCTGCCTTCCTGCCTGTTATGTTTCCGTTCAGCAGTGGATTTATGTTTCTTCATGTTTCTGTTCAACAATGCACTAATTCCATTCTGTTTATCAGCTCAAGGATGTAGCTGCAACAATTCTTCCTTGGGAGGAAATCCTTTCCCTCTAACTTAAGTTTAGTAGTTGGCCCGTGAATTTAACTGCCAATAAACAGATTAACAGGAGAAAAGAAAAAGTAGTTTAATCATGTGCACATAAAAGTGTACAAAATAAGTAGCTCAATCAATAATTAGAGATAGGAGTTTAAATATCTAACTTAGTACAAGAAAGGGTAGGGGAGAACAGGCTTCTATGGGAATATCAAATAGATTCTTTAGGAAATACAAATAGGATTGTTGAGAAACAAAGGAGATATAAGATAGTTGTCAGGGGTTGTTTATGCAGCTGCCAGTGGAGTCTTCCTGGCAAGAAAAACTCCAGGGAAGATATTTCTGGCAGTTTCACTCTCTGTCTTCTGTCTGGGAATGAAGTCTTCCAGAAGAGGGGATTTATGGAAGATGCTTTTGCCTTTAGTCAGAAAAGGGAAGCTCTGAAAAGACTTATTTCTGCATCTGTTGACTCTCATTCCTAGTTAAAATGATCTTTGTAACAATTCTGGGTGTCCGAGTGGGTCCCTATACACTCATAACTTCCTCTCAGATTTCATACCTAATCTGTAGGATAATCATGTGTAGGTTATCTTAAAAATATATTCAGAATCTGACCAAGGCTCATTGGTACAATTCTGATCCACATCATTATCTTTCTTTCTAACTAGTCTCCTTGAGTGTCTTACCTTCCCCCCACAAGTCTGTATGTAACCCATCAGCCAGATCAGTTATTTTATAATGTTAGACAGATTATGGCCTTCATTTTTTCCCAATATTTCGATGGTTTCTTATTTTACTCAGAGTAATATTCAAATCACCTTGTAAGGGCAGACTTACAAAGTTCCACATGATCTTACTACAAACTGTCCCTTTGCCTCATATCTCATACTTCTTCTATCTTACTTCATTTAAATTACACTGGTTTTCTCATTGTGGTCTAGGCTCTTTCTGGTCCCTATGTCCTAAATGCTCTTTGGCCAGATGAACTGTCTCTTTCATTTCTTTTCTTTCAGTTTTAATAGTCTGTAAGACATATCTTTCACACAAGAGAAAGAAGAAAAGATCTAAAGTATATAAAGACCTTGAAAAAGATCAATAATCAAAACAAACAAATAAAACCAACCCTGAAAACAACCAAATGGGATAATAAGTAAGTATATAAACATGATATTCAGATAAAAAATAAGAAAAGTAAACAATATTTTAAAAAGATTTCTACCTTTCTTGTAAAGGCCTATGAATAGAAGCAAGTTAAAAATTTAAATAACCATCCATACATAAAATATTATGCATTCATTTAGTCAAATAATGCAACTCTATATACCTACATTGAAATATTGTCATGATATATTGATAACCATAAAAACCAGTGGCAGAACAAAATGTGAATTATGAATTGATCTTAAGGATTAAGTGTATGTTTGTGTTGTATATCATGTTATGTTGCTCTGTGGTTTTTTTTCCTATAATATTGTGAAATAACAGGGCTCTTTTGATAGGTGCAGTTCTGGAATTAAATTAAGTTCTGTGCTTTTGATGATCAGTCCTTGGGCCTACCAGTTTGCTAGGAGGAGGATTTATCGATTTTTTTATTATTTGGAATTTATACTCCATATGTTTCTTTAAAAAATTGTGGAAGCTTTTAATCAAAGCACTTTAAACACCTGAATACTTTTAACAAAAAAATGAACAGAGTAAGGAGGAAAGGCCAGAACAATAGAGGTAAGAGATACAAATTTGCGCTTATTTTTACACTCAATCATTTTATCTTTAGGCTTCATGGAAGCCAAGGCAAAGGCAGAAATAAATTAAAAATAGAAATAAAAATTTTTTGGACAGCTTGTCTACCCCAGCAAAATTGATAACCTCAATTGTAATAATGGAAATAAAAATGCTTTATACAATATATAGCACGATATAAATGTAAGATCATTTCTACTGAGATGAAAAAGCCAAAAATCTGTAAAGTATTTAAAGAGGTTTATTCTAAGCCAAATATGAGTGTCCAAGGCCTGAGGCACAATCCCAAGAGGACCTGCGACCATGTGCTCAAGGTGATTGGGTTATAGCTTGATTTTATACATTTTAGAAGCAAGGGTAGGGAGACTTACAGGTCATAGGTAGATTCAAAGATTTTCTGATAGGAAATTGGTTGAAAGGGTTAAGCTCTGTCTAAAGAATTTGAAACAAGTAGGAAGAAATGCTTGAGTTAAAATAAGGGAACTGTGGAAGCCAAAGTTCTTGTTATGTAGATGAGGCATCTAAATAGCAGGCTTCTTAGAGAGCAGGTGGTAAATACCTTAAAAGGTGTCAGACTCTTCCTAGGAATGGAGATTCTTTGTAGATGCAAATTTCCCCAACAGACAGCTTTGTAGGGTTATGTCAAAATATGCCAAAGAGAGCCAGTGTGGTAGCACATGCCTATAGTTCCAGCTACTTGGAAGACTGAAGCAGAAGGATTGCCGGAGCCCAGCAGGTCGAGGCTGTGGTGGCCGGGAGTGTGCCACTGCACTCCAGTCTGGGTGACAGAGTGAGACTCCAACTCAAAAAAAAAAAAATATGCCAAAGAAACATTTTGAGTGAAATATTTTTATTTTCTTTAGGCCCTGTTGTCATGTGATGCTATGCCAGAGTCAGGTTGAAATTTGGTATCTTATTGCCACAGAGTGTTTTGTCACTCTCATGATATTTATTTTAATGTTAATGATAGTCAGTTGTGCCTAAACTTTACAAGACAGGGGGTATATCTGAGTCATGTCTGACCTCCTTTGCTTTTATGGCCTGGAATTTAGTTTTTCAAGTTTTCCTTGGCCTACAGAGTGTCTGTTCAGACATCTTGGAGGCTTAGAATTTCATTTTTGGTTTGTACTACTTAGGAAATTCTTAACTCATCTATCTTCTTAGGATAACATCTAAACAGGCCTTCCTTTGGCCATGCATTACCCTTTATGAACCTAATATAGTAGAGAAAATCTTTCTAGAGTCTTTTGGACTTGTACTTATAGCTACTTACCATTCTGCCTTTGCAGAAGTGCTCTTTCTTTTTTTTTTTTTTTTTGAGTTGAAGTTTCACTCGATCGCCCAGACTGGAGTGCAGTGGCCGCTCCCGGCCACCGCAGCCTCGACCCGCTGGGCTCCGGCGATCCTTCCGCCTCAGCCTTCCGAGTAGC
>CAUYQG010032963.1:0-10788 GCA_963574415.1 Tarsius wallacei
AGGGGCAGTGGAGGTGGGTGGGGCTGCAGTCCTTCCCTCCCACTCTCCTGTGGTCAGGGAGATCTCTGGTGGGGATGTACAGGATAGTCTCTTCCCCAAGTATGTACTCTCATGAGGGGTGTCCCATCCAGGCATATCCTGGAATGGAGATGTCCTATTGCAATTAATGTCCAGGCTCCGCCTGGGTTTATCCCTCTCTGTCGTGGCCCAGCTGTGTGGGTCTGACATTCAGAGGATTGCTGGGGAGGAGGAAGTTTGGGTCAGCCCCAGACTCACCACTGATCTCTTTGGAGTTCCTCCTCATCCTTTTCTTGCCGTACCTGTTGTCCCGCATCTGGATCAGGGTAGGGGATAGGATGCCTGGAACTTTGCACTCCTCAGGTCCCTCTGAAGTTTGTGCTCTCAGGATATTCCTTCAGGGCCACAATCAGTCCCTGAGTAGTTGATCTGCCAATCACAGAGATGGGATCTGTTGGTCCTGGTGAGCAAGTTGGAGCACTTTCTTGCTCCACCTTCGGTATGGTGTGGGGTGTCTCTTTTGTCCTCTTCCACAGGAACTTGTCTCTGGACTCCACCTGCAGCCCTTGTCAGCTCCCTGCCAGGTGCTGAAGTGGTGTGGAAAAACCCAGAGCTGTCTCTGTCCTGTTTCAATGGTGAGGGAGAGCCTAAGGTGATAGTTTCTCACTGCTGTTTTTTCAAAGGAAAATTTTTGTCCGTTTAAAAAAAAACAATAGTGCTCCACTTCTGCTGCCACTCATCTCTTTGGAGTTTTCCTTGTCCTTTTCTGTCCACACCCTTTGTCCCATGGCTGGATCAGGGTAGGGGGTGAGGCACCTGGAACTCAGCACTTGTCAAGTCCCTCTGAAGTTTGTGCTCTCAGGATATTTCCTCTGAGCCACAATCAAGCCCTGAGTAGTGGATCCACCAGTCACAGAGATCGGGTCTGTTGCTCTGTGGTGAGCAAGTTGGAGTACTTTCCTGCCCCACCTTCAATATGGTGGTGGGGTGCCTCTCTTGCCCTCTTCCATGGGAACTTGCCTCTGAACACTGTCTGTAGCTCCTTCCAGTGCCCTTTCAGGTGCTGAAGTGGGGAGGCAAAGCCCGGAGCAGTCTCTCTACTTCAATGGTGAGGGAGCCCCAGGGGTGATAGTTTCTTGCTGCTGCCTTTTCAAAGGAAAACTTCTGTCTGTTTAAAAAAAAAACAATGGTGCTCCACTTCTGTGACCTGGAAAGAGCCAGGGATGAAGTAGAGAAACTGCAGCACCAGCTGTTGCACCAGGGGCCTGGCAACCGGCTCACGAGCCTCACTTAGTCTCTCCCAGCATTTTCTTCCCAGGGAGGGTTTGTTGATTAAAAAAATAAATAAATAAAAGAAAAAGAAAATGGCGCTCAGCTTCTGCATCCTGGGAATTGCTAAATTCCAAGCCCAGCTGCTGTGGCACCAGCCAATGCACCAGGAGGGCCCTGGTCGCTAACTCTCTACCCTTCAGTCAGTTAGCCACTCCCACACCCACTCACTCACCAGCACGCACACAAAATTTTCCATACACTCACTCATATGGGGACTCTCATAGTCTGACTGGCTTGGCCACCATCCTCCCTGCTCCCCATCCATGGTACAATTTTTCAAGATAAAAAGAAAATACAAGATAATAAGTTATGGATTTATCAGTTTTAGCATTTACCATGTCCAAGGTCAAAAGTTGCAATAAAGGCACTCTTAAGATTTTACAAATGTGGCTTCTTCTGTGTCAAATGTTAAATTAAATACTCATTTTTTTTTCATCTGTAAAAACTAAACAAACAAAAGTCCTTCTTTTTCTGAGAAAAAAATACTTCAAGAAAGAAACAGATATGCACTGCCAAGCTTATCTCTATGTTGTACATATGTGCATGGCATTAGTTTTCTGAGGTTGTATAATCAAGTTTTGCTTTTGACCAGTAATCAATGTCTGGAAATTGTCTTTTAATGTAAAATCATAATTTATTGTACAATTTACAATTCTGTTTTATTGTTGCACGTGGTATGAGGTCTGGATCTGTTGCCATTTATCTCATCATGGCTAGAAACTGAAATTGACACGCTTTTGGCATAATTGTATCTGCCTATTTGATTTTTTATAGTTTATTAGATTTCATTTCTTCATGATGCTTTTGAAAAGTTCTATAAACATCAGTTCCAGTCAGTGTCATTTAGGTTCATAGGACTTATTAGATATACATTGCATTTAGTTTTGTCGAATTTGGGAAGTGTTCCATCATGTTTTTTCTCAAACTTATTATTCTGTATATTTTCCCCACTCTTATCCTTCTGGGAATTTTATTATGTGTATGTGGGTACAATTGACAGAGACACACGAGTCTCTCAGGTTTTACACCTTTTTTAAATGTGTTTTTATTCCTGGAGCAGGCTAATATCAATTGATCTATTTTTCATTTAATGATGCATTTTGTATACCTCTTTATTAAAATTCTCTATTTGATGAGACATTCTTACCATACATTCCTTTAATATTTACCTTTTTTGTTTGCATATATGTAGAATAACTGATTTGAAGATTTCATATATCAAAACTCCAATGTTTCTGCAACTTTGGATATAGTTTTTGTCAATTAAATAATTTTTTTGTTTTTTTGTTATGTTATGTTTTGCTGTTTATTTTTACCTCTATGTATGAGGAATACTTTCCCGTGTCTTTACCTGCCTTATAATTTCACATTGTCAAAGGAAGCTTTTAAGTCAAATAATGTGACAATTCTGCAAATCAGACACTTTCCCTAAAATGTTTCTGTCATTGTTGTTGCTTTTCTGTTGTAGCTATTATTGTCAATGTTTTTATTTATTCCATCTTGTATCAGTGTCTCAGGTACTTAGGATCTGGACAGATCCCACTGATTGTTTTGACAAACATATTGAGGATGGAGCTGTTTAAACCAAGTGAGTTCTGCATCAAATCCTATCGAGAGAAGTACAGAGCATGAAACTTTTTCATGAGCTTCAGGAAAGCTAAAATAATGACAGTTGTGTGGGGGTGGGAAGTTTGAAAAAATTCCAAACCTGCTTTCTGGCTGCTTCAGTGAATGTTGTTTTGCTGGCCTTTCACAGCTGCAGTGGTTTTGAGACTGTTGATTTTCATGGCTACCATGGATCTGGGGAAAAAGCAAAGGGAATATGTGCTAAAAACATAAGAAACTTCAAATTCTTACAGATATTCTACATTATTATTATGATTTAATGCTCCTCAGATTGTTGCATGCTTCTGGTAAATGAAGACAGTTCTAAGAATGTTGATTTAGACAATTGTCACCAGTGTTCACATTGCCTGTGTGGTGAATCAGGTTTTCTGATGTCTTCATTTCATCATTCCATATGCTTTTCTTTTGAAAAAAATTTAGGATATAAAATTCTGACATTCATTCTGTGGATTGTCTCTTTACTCTCTTGATGGTTTCTTGTGTGGTGCAAAAAGTTTTCAGTTTAATAAGGTCCCACTTGTCAACTTTACCTTTTATGACATTTACTTTTGGGGAGTTGATCAAGAATTTGTTGCCTACTCCAATGTTTATAAGAATGTTTCCTAAATTTTATTGACACAGGATGGCACAACAACCCCTGCCTGCTGATGAGTGATGTAGAGTTGTCATTTACACATCTATCTTTAAGTTTTTAAACAAGAGCTGCTGATGTGAGCTACTGGGAACCAACAGAGAGTCAAGCTTCTGTGAGTAAGTGGTTGTTTCAACAGATTCAGAGTATTGATGTGACACCCCTTAACTGATGTGGCAAAATCACATTATTCCATCCAATGCTGTTGCTTCTTTCAGGGCAGCAGATGTTGGCTTCTGTCTGGGGCTTAGTCCAGCAGAAGACTGGGCTAGAAGGGAGAGATGTAAAGGGAGAGATGCAAAGGGCAGGGTAAACCCTGGGGTGAACAGAGCTGGGGAGGGATGGCAGCAGGAGCCTTAGGAACCTGGGCTGTGTTGCATGTCAGGATGGTGAGAAACATGGGACCCAGGAGAGAATGGAGAAAACCCACAGTCTTCATCCTTAGGACCAATGAGAAGGCAGACCTGCATCCAATCTCTTCTACTCCATTTGCAGAGCAAAGGCAGGGATACTTCATCCAAATTGACATTTGTAACTTTGCCTTTCTTACTCTGTCCTGGAGCCTGTTCTGTGGTAACTTATATACTAATTATTGGAAGATGGAGATGCTTGTGCCTTGGATCCTACAATAGCCTGAAAGGTTAAAATGCTAGTGTTTACAAAATTCTCCTAATATGCATTACTTCTTATTACACATTATTCCACAATGTCAGGACGACAGCAGCCCTTGTGTTACAGGGACGTACCCACACGTTATGGGACATATCAAGACAGCTATAAGAAGAGACTTATTTTGTGGAAGGAATCTTCACATTTTCTGCACAGGAATTGTGAAAGTGGGTTTTATTTCAAACTCTTGTGAATACAGTCAGTGACTCTGAAAACACACTGGAGCCCTCTCCTAGAAATTTATATCTATGTCCTGAATTTTTAGCAGCAAGAAATAGGTCACAGGGAACTTCACTGAGGTGAGGGGTGATTGGAACCCCTTAACCCAGGTTCACACTTTAGGGGACAGCCCAGTCTCCGCCCAGCAGCACCCAACCCTCAGGCCTGCTGTACCCGCATTCTGCCCATCCACCTCAGAGGATTGTGTCCTGCACCTGGTCTTTCCTCTTTTCTGACTGGTGCTCTTTCCTGGATCACTTTGTCTGGGTCCCTTGTTCTAATCAACTGTCTACACCTAGTTTTCCTCTGATATTAACAGACCATGTGAACCGAGGACTGAATTTATCCAAAACATAAATCCCACTTACATTTTTTTCCTACACTTTCTGATCTATCTTGTTTTTGCCAAAATCAACATGTTTTAGCCTGCTCCAAAGTTTCAATTGAGATTTTATCTTAAACAAGAAATTATTGCCTGCAAAAATATGAACAGGGTGAGAAGCCATGAGCAATGGATCAAACTGAAAGTTGAACTGAAGAAAAGGATATGACACTATCAGATCTACTTTCCCAAGGAAAATCAGATGTTGGCTGACGAACTGACAACAGAAGTCACCCCTTAGCTAGACTTATCAGAGTCAACCAGCAGGGATGACTGCATAAAACCTAGAGAGCAGAAGGAAGGTTTTAGTGTCACTTCCCCTTGGGTAGGGAGCACTGTGTAAGTCTTAGAACTTTCATCCCATATACTACAGTAATAGTCAGCCTAGTCTTCAGTATGGAGTCCAGAGATTTTCAGAATCCCTGTATTGGTTGAGGTATCTTTGGATCCAGAAAAGCGGCTGGGGACCCAAGACCCGTGATCCTTAATTGAGTCTGAGTAGTAGCATAAGAGATGCTGAGCTGGACTCCCTGGCTTCTGCTGATACCAGGAAACCACATAGCTACCAATACTGAAGCCACTGTTCAGAGTGCAGGAAAGTCAGGTGGTAGCTCCAGGAGATGCAGATTAGAAGGCTGAGTCAGCACAAGCTGGGGGAGAAAACCTGCAAAAACAGACATTTATGTGTGAGGAAGTAGAGACCAGGTTTATGTTTCTCAGGGGTCTTAATCAGAAGAGACCAAAGCAGGATAGTTGGCTACCCAGGGTCTTTATGAACAGTTTCTACCTGTGCAGTGAGAGAGAAGCATGAGAAGGAAATGAGTCCAGGCCATGGTAGATACAGCTCTGGTCCCCACAGTAGGGGTGGACTGTCCCAATTCTCCTTTTGTTTCTCACCCTCTGCAGAGGAGGGCTTGATCATGCAAATGTGTTTCCATTCAGTTACTGTCTAGCTCTCCCTGGAGCCCTGGGGCTGTAGCTCAGCTCACATTTCACAGAGAAGGAGAAGGGGTTTTGTCTTCCCCTGGGTAGGGCTCTGGGAGGAAACACCTGAGACACCATGACTTTTCCTGCTCTGGGGACACTGCCAGGCCAGAGAGGACTCAGCTGCTAACTCTTCATCACAGCACAGGGGTCAGGCCCGGGACCCAGACTCCTTGGAATGAATGGCCTTTACTGAACAGCTATATAGAGACCACAGAGCCAATCTACAGTGCCACCTTCTGACTTCAAAGCACAAACTCCTCCATTAACCCAAGAACCAAAAGCTCAACTGTTGTCTGCAGCTCACCAGTCACTGTGTCTGCTCACATACCTATTTCTGATTTTCAGATGCTGTGCTTTGAATATTCTCTGCCCGTTCACTGTAGTTTATACTTACTGGAACAGTGCATTTGTGTGAAGTACACATATGTATGTAGGAGATAACTTAAGTTGCTAGAGTCACAGTAGAAGAGACTGCAAACACTATATTTTTCCATTGGCACATTATTTAGGTGTGCATGAATTGCTCATGATTCACCTCCAGGACATTAAACAATAAATTCCAACTACTCACACATGAATTGATATGTGTGTTAATCAACTATTTTGATATAATGTATTTTTTGTGGTAAATGACAAAGTGAAGGGAGTACAACGGATCATAAGGTTTACAGCTGGAGTCTACACCATGCCATGTTGTGACTGCACAAAGCCCCATCTGGCATGTCAGTTCTCAGACACATTTATCGTCTTTCTCCTTCCACATCCCCAAGTGAAGAGGGTTCTCTTCTGTGGACACAGAGCCCACAGAACAACCATTCCTATTTTATTAATTTTCTCGTTCTTTTGGCTATGGCTTCAATAGTAGAATATGATTTTTTGATATTATCATTCTTTTAAATTTAATATTAAATATTATTTGCAACATAGTTAATATTTGATATTTAAGTTACATAGATATTGACAAGAGCCTGTCTTGCAGGTTGTTAGATAAATGATATGTTGGAATGTCAGCTAACATTAATTAAACTCTCCTACTGTCTGCAGTGTGTTTTTCAGGAAGGCGTCTTCTGAGCTCAGAATCTGCTCCACTATCCACCTGCTCCATGTGGTTTCTTTACTTAGTCCTCAGAGGTTCAACATGTCCTTATGCAGTGGCTCTGCATGAAGGCACAAAATTTAATTCATTGTACTGCTCACCTCCCCTCCCCAGGGATAAAGACCACTTTCCAACCTCCTCTTCTCAATTCAAAGGTCAATGTTCTTATTTAATGTCACTTCTTGAATAAACACAGAACACCAAACTCATATTTTCCAGAAAGCAGAAAGCATTGCATTTGACTCAGATCTGCATTTTTTCCCCTGGAATTCCTATTTATATGAGTTCACATACCCATGCAGCAAACATGTATAGAGTTTGTTGTTTGTGTCATACAAATATCCTGATTCTGCAGATACACAGATGAAAACAGGGAAAAATTAGTCTGATGGCTCTTTTATGCTGGGGAAACACTTAGTGAAGAAAGACAAAGAGACATGTCCTCACATGTATGTCACCATGCTGATAAATTATTCATCCTGGATATCAGAAGTGCATTTTAGACTTTTGAGATCTCCTCTTCTCCCACAGGATGTCAATACTGAACTTCTCTATGCTCTGTTCAAGTCCTCTTCTTGGGCTGCTTTGTCACTGCTGTGTTCTTTATGCTGAGAGTAGACAACCATCTCTGCTCACCTGGACCCTGTAGATTTCCTTCCTGTGGTTTTGCCCATTGTTTTGTTCACTTGATTTTATTTTGTGGTGTCAATTTTCAAACAGTTTTATTTAAGACATTGCATTTTCCACTTACCAGTGATTATAAATTGTAATGTTGTTTCCTTCCCCTTTGCACATTCCATATTCAAGTACTGAGAATGCCCAGTATTTTACTATAGAAACTTAACTAAAACTGCCGTAGAATTTGCTACTAATTTGGATCCTTCAATAGTAATTGTGTGGAACAATGCAGCATCTATACTTGGGCTGTCTTAATCAACCTCTTCAATGATGGGCTCTGAGGAAGCACCACCAGAGGGAGGAGCTCCACCAAGGTGGAATTCTCCAGGCATTCCTCCTGGCATGCTTTCTGAACTCTGGCACAGCTTGGTAATGATGGGGTTGCAGACTTTCTCCAGCTTTTAATGCTGGTGTTCACATTCTTCCTTCTCTGCCATTTGATTCTTATCAAGCCAGCTGATAACTTCATTACACTTGTTAAAAATCTTCTGTTTATCTTCACACTGATCTTGCCTTGAAGTTTCAAATGTTCAACAGTTGCTTTCATGTTGAATGCAAAGGAGTCAAGTGAATTCTTGGATGACACCTTAGACCTTTGCTTCTCATCTTCAGCTTTGTACTTCTCAGCTTCCTGGACCATATGCTCAATGTCTTCCTTACTCAAATGACTTTTGTCATAAGTGATAGTAATCTTATTCTCTTTTCCTGAACTCTTACTCACAGCAGAGACGTTGAGAAATCCATAGGCATCAATATCAACAGTGATTTCAATTTGAGGAACACCACGGGGTGCAGGAGGTATGCCTGTGAGTTCAAACTTGCCAAGTATGTTGTTATCCCTGGTCATGGCATGCTCACTTTCATAAGCCTGAATGAGCACACCAGGCTGCAGGCTAGTTGTCAGAATAAGTAGTGAAGGTCTGTGTCTGCTCGGCAAGAATGGTGGTATTGTAGTGAATGAGGACAGACATGACTTCACCAGCAGTTTCAATATCAAGGGAAAGAGGGGTGACATACAACAGCAGCAAATCTTGCACATTTTCAGATTTTTCTCAAGATAGGATGGCTGCCTGGACAGCTGCAACATAAGCACCAGCCTTATCAAGACTGATGCTCTTATTCATTTCTTTTCCATTAAGAAGTCTTGTAGAAGCTTATGAATCTTGGGGATATGAGCGGAACCACCAAACAGGGCAATGTCATGGATCTGTGACTTGTCTAGTTTGGCATCTTGAAGGGCATTCTCTACAGGGTCCATGGTGCCATGGAACGGGTCAGCATTCAATTCTTCAAATCAGGCATGGATAATGGAAAAATAAAAGTTTATTACCTCACAGAGATAGTTCATCTCAATACTGGCTGGAGTACTGGAAGAGAGAGTATGCTTAGCACATTCACAAGCACTATAGAGGCATCAGACAGCTCTCTTGTTCTCACTTATGTCCTTCTTATGCTCACTTCTAAACTCAACAGTGAAATGGTTGATCATATAGTTGCCAAAGTCTTCTCCTCCTAAGTGGATGTCTCCAGCTGTAGACTTGATTTCAAAGAATCCATCCTCAATAGTGAGGATTGATTGACACATCAAAAGCATCACCTCCTAGGTCAAAGATCAGCATATTTCTTTCAGCTCCAACCCTTTTGTCTAAACCATAAGCAGTTGCAGCAGTAGTTGGCTCATTGATAATTCTAAGTACGTTGAGGCCAGTGATAGGTCCAGCATCTTTGGTAGCCTGACACTGAGAGTCATTAAAGTAAGCAGGCACTGTGACCACAGCATCGGTAACAATCTTTCCAAGGTAGGCTTCTGTGATTTTCTTCATCTTTGTCAGAACCTTAGATGACTCCTCCTCTGACAGAAGCTTTTTGTCTCTCTTTTGTATCCCACTTGGGCCTTGTGCCTGCCTGTATCATTCACAACCATGAATGGGCAATGTTTTATACTAGACTGGACAACAGCATCATTAAATCTGCATCCAATCTAATGTTTGAAATAAAAAACTGTGTTGGTAGGGTTCATTGCAATTTGATTCTTTACAGCATCGCTGATCAATCTTTCAGTATCAGTAAAGAGGACATAACTTGGAATGGTTTGGTTTCTCCGATCATTGACAATTATCTCTATTTTTCCATTCTGGAACACATTCACACAGAAGTAGGTGATGCCACGGTCAACACCAACTGCAGGCCCCTTTAACATGGGTGCTCACATGTAGGCCTGATCCAGGTTATGAAAAGCATGCATGAATTCCAGGAGTCAATGCAGTTTTCAATGAGGATTACTATATTTTTACGCTATATTCCAAGTGATATCTTGAGTGTATGTATATGATAAAGCCACCTCTCTGCCTAAAAATCTTCTACTGATTCTATCTCTGTCAGCATTAAGCAAAGCTCTTTATCTTCACATTGATTTTTTCTGGGCCTGTCCATAGCTTCTTCCTCGGCTCCAACCTCACCTCTCCATTTGCACTCTGTGCCAAAGTACAAGTGAGTTCCCCCATAAGGAGTCTACTTAACTCTGGACCACAGTATTATGTCCTCTGTGAGTTCTTCAGAATCTCCTGCTCCACTCTGTTTCCTTCCTTCTGGTCCAGGCTAGTACATCACCTGTTGGAAAAATTCTGACTATGCTGAGATAAGGGAACATTTACTTTTATCACAATAATTTACAAGGAAACCTGAATCTAAAATGATAAAGACTCATATGAAAATTTTCTTAACAAAAATTTAAAGATACATAAACTGAGCAAAGAACAATGGTAAGATTCCATATAGATATAAATATATAATATATATTTCATATATATATATTCTGATTTGTGATCTCAATTAACATTCTACAAAACAGTTGCTATATATTGCATATAGCTTTTTAATGTTTTAAATTGAACCAGTGATCAAGAATAAATATAGCCCGGCTCGGTGGCTCAGCCTGTAATCCCGCGCCTTTGGGAGGCTGAGGTGAGTGAATTGCCTGAGCCCGTGGGTTCGAGACCCGCCTGGGCAAGCAAGACCTCATCTCTACAATAAATCAAAAAATCAGCCGGACGTGGTAGCGCGCGCCTGTAGTTCCAGCTACTTGGAAGGCTGAGGCGGAAGGATCGCCGGAGCCCAGCAGGTCGAGGCTGCGGTGGCCGGGAGCGGCCA
>CAUYQG010032965.1:0-24568 GCA_963574415.1 Tarsius wallacei
AACATCATTGTCAAGTCAAAATCCTAAGTCAAACTATCTTAAGTTGAACCATGATTAAGTCAGGAACCGTATTTACTTTTTTTGGAAATACAGGTTATCACTGACTACTGGTATTGTCCCATTCTTCTGCTACAAATATTCCAGCTTATTGTGGTGCAGCTGAGTGAGTATACAGTGGGATAGGCTGGTGGACTCATTCTGCCTCAAAGATAAGGCTTACAATCTTGAGGGGTTACCTCAACACACTCAAGCCACGTAGAAATATTTTGATGTTGTAGATTCTACACTAAAACTCCCAGGAAGTGAGGTTTGTTTCCTTTGACAATACTCGTGTGAATTGCATCCTCTGGTCTCCCATTTTTTTATGTGATGGAAGGATTGTGAATTTCCAAAGTAAGTAGTTTTTTCTTTTCTCTGTCTGGGAATAAAATATTTGGTTGATAGGTGGGAAAAAGTGAAATTAAATGAAACCATACAAATTGACTGAAAAAAAATCACTGTATGTTAGCAGTTTATGAACACTTTGTGCTGACACAGCAAAGCAAGCCTGGACAGAAATATTTTCACAAATCTGATTTTAAGGTTCCCCTCACTGCGGCAGGAACTGGTGCAGCAAAGGGAATCAAAAGAATAAGCCAATCTAATGTATCTTTTCTCTCTCTCTTTTCAGAAGAGATACTTGGTAGGAAATATACAGAGATTTTATGATAAGTTTCCAGCACAAACCATGCGATTTCTTTGTTTTGTGGAGCTGCATTTGCATTCGAGAGAGGAGGGGAGAGTAATGCTTCATTCAAGCTAGTTGAGTCTTCACCAAAAATGATCCTCATCAACAAAGGCTCTTCACCTGCATGCCTCAATTCTTTCTTGCAATGGCTTTTTATTTCCTTTAGGGTTAAAATCCATAAACTCCAGGGAACATTAAATGACTTGACTTTTTGACTTGGAAAGGATGATTACAAGCTGGTGTATATATTTTCCAGGGCTAGATCTCCAAGTTATCCTTGTGCTTTGAATACAGACACAACTGCTTTGCAGAAGCTCCCTAGGAAGCTTTAGAGTTGAACTCAACAATTTTAAGTTGAGAAAGCCATGAAGAGCAAGATTTAAAGAACAATCCTCCTAAGGAACATCCACTTATGACTTGTGATCAAAGATGGCAAAACTGGAAGTCAGGAGATGTAGATCCTGATGTCTCTCTCACTCCTATCAATGTGGCCTTAAGTAAGTTCCTTAATCTCTCAGGGCCTAGGTTTCTTCATTTGTAAAATGAGGGATACAGATGAGTGGGTCCCAAATGCTGGTCAGTGGAGGAGGGGCATTCAAACCCTTGAGAAACGTTGACAACTTTCCAGGCAAACTCTCGGAGATTTTGATTTGTAAATCTGGGTGCAGGTCAGGAACCTTCAGTTTGTTCAAACACCCCTGGGGATTCAGATATGCTATTAAGCTTGGGAAGCACGATTCAGGTGATTTTCATTTTGTTGTGTTTTACTTTATTTTAAACGTTTTTATTTTGAAAAAAAATCTCAAACCTAAAAGTGTTCCAAAAAAGCAAAGTGAATTTTCATATATTCTTCATCTAGACTCAACAATTGTTAACCTTGGCGTACTTGTGCACTCTCTCTCTCTCTGTGTGTGTAGGCATTATTATTTTTTATTTTAAAAATTGGCATTATTATTATTAATATTTTTCTGAACCATGTGAGAGTAAATTGCATACACCATGATACTTCACCTCAGTATGCATCTCCTTAGAACAAGGGCATTCTCTTTTATAATCATGGTACAAAAATCAAATTTAAGAAATTTATCATTGATATAATTTCAGTATGTAGCGTATTATCTGTTTTTATATTTTGCTCATTTCCTCATTGTCGTTCTTTATATCTAGCTGATTTGCAGACTATGCTTTGAAAATTTTGAAATGATCAGAGTCGCAGAGAAGTTGAAAGTACAATACAAAGAATGTTTATCCCTGAACCATTGGAGAGTCACTTTACAATCTGACACTCTATTGCCATGTCCCACCCCCAGTACTCCAGCGTGTGTTTCCTACCAAGACTCTCCCCTGAATGACCACAGTACAAGTATCAGATAGAGGAAATTAATGTTGCTACATTACCACTATTGAAGCCTCAGACCCCTTTCAGGGCTTGCCAATTGTCTCAACAATATCCTTTATGGAACCATCTAGGTTAGAATTATGTGTTTTATTTAGTCGTCATGTCTCTTTATTCTTTCTCAATGTGGAAGAGTTTCTCAGACTTTCCTTGACTTTCATGACCTTGATATTTTTGAAGATTGCAGACCATTTATTTTGTAGAATGTCCTTCAGTTTGGGTCTGTTTGACATTTTCTCATGATATAGGTTATGCATGTTTGTCAGGGATACGGCCCTAGTCCGGTATTCAGACAGTTCTCTAAACAGGCTCAGTTCTCTTAGCAGAGACTAGTATTCAGGACTCCAGACATGGGCAACAGGTGAACTCATCGGCACATCATTCTCAGCCTTAGAGAATGTGTATGTGTGCATCTGTGTGGTGCACATACATATATATACACACATATATGTATGTGTTTGATGACATATACATAGGCATGTGTTTGATAATATATATACACAAACACATGCATGTATGTAATATACCAAGTGTGCCCCCAAAATGCATGCACATGATGTTCACTCAAAAGTGATTTAATTAAATGAATGCTAGCATCACCATGCAACAAGCAGGACAGTCAAAGAAAATGACAGAAGCATGGCTGAGTGAATGTCATATTACATATTACTACCGTAATTCAATTTAACTTGAATTAAAATGAATTAAATTAAAAGTAATACATAGACAACATCCCTTAAAATGTGTACACATTTTTTGGCACACCCTGTATATTCACAAATTCCAATTCACTAATCCCCTTTCACATATTCAAGCGTGTATTTACGTCTATATTTATTTATCTCTCTATTGAAAAACATGGAACATTTGTATACCTAACCCTGAATTGTACCCCACATCTTTAAAATAAAAAATTAAAGAAAAACATGAGTTCATACCGATACCACCAAATCTGACTCAACACTACAAGGATTGTTCTAGTTTTCTTCCCGTTCATATTTTTAACCCACAGGGAGGAACCTGGAACCCATCATTCTTATCTATTTACACATTTGGCCACTCTCTGGAAGTAGCCAATCTCCCATCTCCACTGCCGTTTCCTCCCCTGCCTTGAGACACTCCTTCACCCTGGTAGGGCTCTGACACCTCACATGTTACTCTCTCTTTCTTCCATCTGGTGGAAACCCTTACTCACACCCACCTAAGACACTGCACCAAGCTGCCCTGAGCATAGGCCCCGTCCTTGCTGGAGCTCCATCACAGCATGGCTCCCACTTCTCAGGCTCTGCCTCCACATCGCAGGGTGGTCCTCACACGGAGAGGTTCCTCACTCTGCCTGAACTCTGATACACCATATAGGCTGCCCCGACGTGGGCACACCCTTTCCTCCTGCTCAAGAGGGCACCCTTTCCCACCTCTGAGGCACCGGGCACTCCTACTTGGGTGTGAGTACCTATTTACTCTACCAAAAAGTAATGACTTCCCCCTTTCACTTTTGCAGTTAATGTTGAGGAAGGTAAATTGGGTAGCACAGACCTCATTCATCCCAAAACCAGGATTGTGGGAAGCATTAAATAAATCCTATCTAATAAAAAGAATCATGAAATATCAAGTAACCTGGAGAAATTATCATTAAAACTATGTGCAAGTTTGAATAGCTAATACCGGATGGACAAAATGTCATTATATTTGAGCACTATTTCCAGTTTACCGTAACTGAAAAGGCTACATGTGATTTGGAATTATAGAGCAATCATTGCCATCCGGGGTCTGAGAAGCTCTTACTTGGTGCAGAAGGGGTTTTATAATATCAGGTTTCTTTAAGAAGGGCTTCAAATGTGGAAGTGTGAACTGCTTTATGCTAACAAGAAGGGCTGTCCTTATCTCCCTTAAGGCTTCACCTTCAGAAAGTGTCTTTAGTGGTAAAAGGATGATTTTATATAAAACGGGAAGAAATCGTGACCTTAAGAAATGTGACATTAGAAGGTAACTACAGAAGGTGAAGATCTTCTGTGGAGATTTTTGAGAAGAGAGAGAACTCGGAGGGATAAGCTACAGGCAGAACGAAGCCCTGATTCTTTGTACCGCTTACACGAATATCAGGTTGATGCTTGTAAACAAAAAAGCTGATTTATTTTAAAATCTGGAAGCCTCCTATATGTTGTTCTTTAGATTATTTGTTGTATAGATACATAATAAGTTTTGATAAAGATAGTAATTACAAAGCCCTAGTTACTATAGTGATTCATTTGCTTATGTATTTGTTTTTAAGGTTCGATTTTATAAGCTGTGACACTGTCAAATAGCCACAACACATGTTTTGGTTTATGAAGAATTCCTGAGACCTTGCCTTAATTCCACTGACTGGTACCAGGGCTGCCATTTGTGACTTCACAGATAGTGCTTGCATAATTCTAGGGGACACTGTTCACACAGTTCTTGACACGAAGGTGCCCTTGGAGGGGTGCAGTGCAACAGCTCTGAAAGGGAGCCGTGATCCTGTGTTACTTGTTTATACATACTTGAGTGGTGTTATGGTCCAAGTAAAGCTTGGCTGCTCCCCTTGATCCCAAGTCAGGAAAGGGGGCAGAGAACTGGTAGAAAGAAGTTTATCTCTGAGTTCGAATCCAGGGAGCAGAGCCAGATTCCAGGTCTTTCAAAATGGTTCTGCTCACCCTCTAGGCTTTTACAGTTCACTTTTAGAGTCCAGAGTTGTTAGTACGTCTACACTAGCTACGTGATCGGCAGAGCATTGCATAGAACTTGAGTTTCAGCCGCATTTATCGATAGTGACATTTTTCTGTCCAGACTTCCTGGTGCCAGGTATCAGAGGTATCTCATAGCTTTTACCAGTAGGGCCCAGCAGAAGCGACAATCAAGCTTTCCGTAAAGGGCCTAAGACATCATGCATTGCACAAAAGTTATACAAATCACAAAGCTTACAATTACATTGATACAAGAGTTACGTAATTCACAAGGCTTACGCTTACATTGATAGTATATTATTCAAACTTATAACCACGCAGAAAAAGGAGTAAAAGGAGATTTGCATCTTTCAGTTGATGGGGCATAGACTACAGGGAAGTCTAAAGCTACTCACTGGGAGTGCATAGGAGATAAGGGAAGCACACCTTTTATTAGCTCTCAGGAATATTGTTCAGGAACGTACAGGAGTGCTTGCGCCCTGGGCATGCCCTTCTCTAGGGGCTGTGATGATATGGACAGACATTAGAGGGTCTCTGTATCAGTGGCAGAGGAAAAGGGCTGGGACACAGGAAAGAGAGACATTTTCGCCATAGGTGTAGATGGTGCATATCGACTGGTTCCTTCTCTGGTCTCAAATCCAAGTCTAGAACTCTGTGTGGACGTGGACACGCTGCCAGTGAATACGTACGTGAGCATCCTGACATTGAAGCCATTTAAATCGCAAGAACTTTGCATATGAGTAGGGGGGCAAAAGGGAAGCAGCTTTTTGCAGTGTAATGACGTTTTACTGAATTAGCAAAGTAGCATGACCTTCGAGCTAGCCTTCGGGATACCAGGAGAATTGCATCTTTGCCAGCCAGCCTGCCTGCCCTGCTGAGGCAGCATCTGTAGCGCTCTGGGGAGTCCATTTCGAGCGTGTTTAAGAAGAAACTCTGCAAGATTAAATCCCTCTTTCCATTAACAAAAATGGGAACACTTTCCCTGTCAAGCAGGTCTTAACCAGCAAAGGGGATTTGAAACATTTGGCGAGATCACTTCTGAAAAATGACTGAGGCTCACGTCTTGCTCCATGGAGGCCACAGCTGGCCAAGGCTGTGGCTACCCTGGCACTTCACAGGGGCAATGCTTTAGTTAGGCTATGTCAGTGGCTTTCTCTCTTCACTTTGAGCCTTGCATTTTCTACATAGATTAAGAGAATTAAGTAATGAACACGTGTCTCTGCTTAAAGACAGCTAGATAACAATAGCAGGACAGGAATAATGGCAGTTGTTCAGTGCTTGTTAATGGCTTTGCTGCTGAAGGCTCTTTCGAGCGTTATCTTATATACTCCTCACATCTACCCTCTGAGAGCTCCTCGCATCTAAGAGGTCTTCAATTGTAAGACACACTGTTCTTTTATGCACCACGAAGCAAGAAAAATCACTGAAGATGGGAGAACTTCATATAAATGTGGGATGCCAAAGGGCTATCCCTACCCTCAGAATAAGGGTAAATGAAAATAAATCCATCACCAGGAAAGTAAAGCAAGAAAACTTGCATGGCTCAATCTTGGCACTGGGTTCAGGAAGGGTAGAAAATTTTCCTGGGCGGGAGCCCCAGAAAATCTCTGGCAAAATTGAACTTCAACTGAGTCCAACAGTAATTATAAGATGCATCCCAATTTCAGAAATGTTAAAATGTGAAAACTTTGGTCTTCAGCTTCATGAAATGGGTCCTTTTATAAGACCTATTTTACAGACAGGAATACTGAAGCATGGAAGAAGACACTTATCTACATTTACTAACTGGGAGAGCAGGTAAACGGAGCCTAAAGGCTCGGTCCCTATACTTTTCTGCTTCTAGAAGATTATGTGCTTGGAGTACTGATAACATGCACGAGGAGACAGTTGTGTATATTAGTTATGTATCCAAGGAAACAAAACCCACTGTCAAGAAAGAAATTTCTTATATGAGGATAGAAAATCAGAATGGATTTCTTAGTTGTAAAAAACAAAAAAAAAAAAAAAAAAAGGAGTGCCCAGGAAGCCAGCATTCAATGTTTGCCCCCATCATGCTTTTGCCAGAAACATTTTCAGATTTCTGAGAATCATATATTTCCCCCACAGAAAAAGGTTTTCTAAAAATGCTATTGTGGCTGTTTAATTAGAAGGAAAACACAAAAATGGGAATACAATTTTCCCCCCATCTTTTCCCATCCCTGTTTAGCAAATGGTACTGCACACATACTTTAAAAATTTTTTTTAAAATTTAAAAATGTGGGGTACAATTCAAGGTTAGGTATACAAATATTCATCATGCAGGTACCCTTGTTGATGAGGTGTGCCCCGCCCCGGCCCAGCAGTTTTTCACTACTGCCAGTCCCTTTCTTACGGTATTATGATAGTTGTTCAAGGTCCGCTTATGAGTGAGAACACGTGATACTCGGTTCTTTGTTTCTGTGATCGATTGCTCGGTATTATAAACTCTAAGTCTCACACATACTTCTTAGACTGAAAATGTCCCTCTATCACACACTGTGACTGTGAAAACGAGCCTCAGCACTCAAAACTCATGGTTGGATAACACAGCGCATGTTTTTCTCATAGAAAATATTGGACATGAAAATAACAGAATGGTTATTTTAAAAGGCAAATTTTATCTCCTCAAGGTATTTTTCTAGATCCTAATTTTCATTTTAAAATGTTTCCTGCATTGCTAAATTGAAAAAAAGACAATAAAGGTATATAATTTTTGGTTTGCTGTGGGATGCTCTAATTTAGTACTTAAGCAAAATTTTCAGCAAAATAAATATGTTTGTGGAACTATACGATAAAATTGACCCATGTAAAGTCTGAGGTGCCTCTCAGTCATTCAGATGAATAAGATTGTTGCTTCCAGTTCATATTAAAAAATGTATTAACTCCTGACAAGTAAGAGCTATTTCTGTAGCTTCCTTATTTTTAAACTTCTTAGAGTAGCCTAATAGTTTCATATGTTTGTAGTTATTATGCTTTTCATTATGGTGTATACATTTTATTTGTCATCACAGATATTTTTCAGATTATGAAAGCATATTAGTGGGTCTTAAATGTTTCCTAAAATGTCTCTAATTTTGGGCATAAACTATTGATTGCTTTTAGTTTTTGCGTTTATTCGGAGTCAAGTACTTAGTGGAGTAATGGACACGGAATACCAATTAACTAAAGCCCAGTCCTACTCTAAAATATTTCACATTCTAGGGTCAAGACACATGTAAATAATTACCATGAATGTGATATGCATAAAAATAGGGCTTATATAAAATTGTGCATTGCTTGCAAGATAGCAAGTGACCTGTGGCTTAAATTGGATTGATAGAGAAGTTATTTGATCAGGGCTGTCACAGATGAGTGGACACTTACCGAGTTGCCTGGAAGCCCCAAGTGTGGATGGCTACAGTGTATCTTTGTGAGGGTGTATAGTGGTAAAGGGGTGAGCAGATGCAGAAAACGGGCTGGGATGAGGGGGCCACCAGTGGTGAGTCTACAAGGCAAAGATCAGAATAGCAGGAGCTTTGCATCTTACACCAAAAGTGATGGTGACTGTCACTTCAGGACACATTTCCGGTCTTTTAAGAATTGTTTTCATTTTGTGAGATTTGGAGTTTTTGCTGGTGTGCTTGCGTTAAGATAGAAAATCCACAGAGAGAGGAATATTCCAGTGAAGGATTTAAACATCCTGAGGCCAGCTCGGGTGAACAAAGCTCACGGAGCTCATCATGGTTTTGAAAGCACACACATGATTTAATGGTTAGGAAACGTGCCCAGGATATGGCAAGGATGAAAATAGGGCAGGATGGATGCTGACGTTTTCTGCACACACTCCCGGGACATTTGCTATATGGGGAAACAGTGAAGAAACCACTAATGAAGGGTGCTGGCTGAAACCTCCATTTCAGACTGTCATCCCGAGAAGGTCTGGAGAGAGTAATGAAGCATACAATCAAGTTGTTAAAGCTTGAAAAGGTTAAAGCGGCTTCAGGAATCACTACTCGTGCTTCTCGGTGCTGGAATGTCGTGCCAGCAATAAGCAATATGCAATCCAGAGACAAAGAAGCAATTAGCTCTCTGCATGGGTGAAAGGCCGCCCAGCTTCAGAATGGACGGTGAAGGCCATGAATGCTTTTCCTTTGAGGTTGACTGAGTCACAAAGACTCAAGCCAAGGGTGAGTAAATCTTGTCAGTCTGTCAGCAGCATTTATTGAGTTCCCACCATTTGCATACCATATAGTTAGGTCTAAACAAGCCCTTGAAAGTTTTGAATACATACTCTATGATGTCAATGAGTAGCTTGGGGTTACTAACCTAACCAAAGCTTACTATGCTTTCGTTGAGATTTAGTTTTGGAACAGACTGTGCATTTCACAATAGTTTTAGCTTGATCGGTAGCAATGAAACCACGAGGAGAGATAATTCCATGTTGACCGTACCAATAAGTATCTTTCAAATTGTTGAAATGTTTGTGTATTTCACCCATGATCTTGGCGCTTCTAGAATTCTATTTTATCCATGAACACTTACTACGTGCCAGTCACTCCTTTCTAGCAGTGGAGACATAACGGTAGAGACAAGTTAGCTGTTTTTCTTTAGAAGGTTGCTATCTGTGGGGCTTGGCCTGGACAGAATGACAGAGCGCTCAATGACATCCTACTGTGCTTCCCACTAGTGATCATACAGGAGAAATATCTTGGGCACATCTTCCACATCATCTGTAGAGAATGGTCTGTGAAGGCATGGCGGCTAAGAATCCTAGGAGTAGTGTGGGCTGGGTGGAGGCTCTTCCCCATAGCCCCTGTCCTTGTAAGAACTTCTGCTTGTCAAACTTTAAAGTGTATATGGATCACCTTCGGAGCTTGTGAAAATGAAGATTCTTATTCTGCAGGTCTGGGATGAATCCTGGGAGTGTGTGTTTCTTCTAGGTGATACTGATAGTTTTGTTCTACAGACCAAACTCAGAGAACATCTGTGACATAGAAATATCCGTAGACAAGAACTTTGATTATCTATAAACCACTTCAGACCGGTTTTTCTGTAATTGATGAGATATAACGTGATCAAATAACAAAGAAACAAATATCATGGCAGGGTAAAAAGATGTAGTCTCAGAAATACAGAAGCATAGACCAGAGTGATCTTTCTGAGGAAATACATCTTAGGGAGAAAACTACAATGAAAGAGGCAAGGGCTGGACATGATGGTTCATGCCTGTAATTCCAGCACTTTGGGAGGCTGAGGCGGGAGGATTACTTGAACTCATTCGAGAGTTCGAGACCAGCCTGGACAGCATAGCAAGGCCTTGCCTCTACAAAAAATTAAAAAATTAGCCGGGCATGGTGGCACGAGCCTGTAGTCCCAACTACTCGGGAGGCTGAGGTGGAAGGCTCTCCTGTGCCCAGGAGATTGAGGCTGCAGTGAGCCATGATCGTGCCACTGCACTCGAGCCTGGGTGACAGAGTGAGACCTGACTCAAAAATAAAAATAAAGAAAGAGGCATGCAGTGTTTTCAATTAATGTTGAAATGAGAATGCAGATAAGGCATACAGCTAGGAGACAAGAGCAGATAGATAGCGTTTTTCCTCTGGAGTTATGAATTTCCTTCCAAGCTGGCAAACTTCTGTGTTTTCCTGGGTTTCTTGGCTAATATGGGTCACTGAGATGGAAGCATCGAGCTTGTAAGCTTTTAAAAGGTAGCAGAAATCATGAGCTGTAGTCCTCACTAATATCTGTGCTACTCAGCACATTTATTATTTGATTCACCTGTCCCAAGGTAACCCCCCTGGAGGAGGGGAGAGGGGAATTTTTGCAGTGCTAAGTTTCCTAAAGACTTTAAAAAATGGCTTTACCTTTGGGACCATTAGGCCTAATTGTAAATAAACTCTTGCTATATTCACATCAGCAGTCCTCGATTAGTTGAGAGCTTTACCTGTGTGTGCCAAAAAACATTTTTCAAAATGACTGAAACTATGTAATCAGCAACTTCGAGTTTGACAGAAAATGACACAGAAATCAGGACCCTTTTCTTTCCGTCCTAAAACCCTGCATTCGACTGAATGATGACTTTTCTTCCTAAGCTCATTACATCTTTCAAATACTTACAGAGTATTCTCATGTTTGCATTTGGCACACTGAACATATATTGCTCTTTTTATTTTGAATTACTTTTTTTTTTTTTGCATTTTTAATCAGAGGTCAATAATTCTCTTTCCTGAGATTTTATTTCCCTTCAAAGTTCATGTTTCAAAGCTACTGTTTATGAGGACAGAGTACAAGAAAACTTTTTCCCCTTCTGAATGAAGTCTGGGACTTGCTAAAAATATATCTTTGTACAATGATTTCAGCTTGGCTGACTGCAACACTACTATCCATTGAGGGTTGATACTTTTAGAACGGAGTGTGAACTCAGCTCCCCAAAGACGTCTGAGAAACCTCTAAAACCAAGTTGTGCTTTAAACTATAGATCGTCTCTGTGTGTAGTTGTGTTCTTGTAACTTTTAAAATCATTTCCTTTAGGAGAGGACATCAGTGAACACCAGTGAATAGAACAGCAAAGAAGCCAAAATATTCTTCAGACACCTAAGGCAGACGCATGTCATTGAAAAAAATCACAATACACATAACACGGGTCTAAAAAATATCCTATTATCCTATTCTTCCATAATCCAGAATGTATTGTTGTAAATACATGAAGTTCATGTTATGAGTTCATTCTATAGCAGTGTTTCTCAAAGTCTGGTCCACTAACTTGGAATATTTGTTAAAAATGCTCAGACCTTCTGAGTGAGAATCACAGGCTTCTGCATTTTCCATAAAACTCCCTACTTAAACCTTATGTAACTGAAGCTTGAAAACTATTAGTAAATTTGGTTGGAAAAAAGTCTACTTGAAGCTTTCCATTGGAAGAGCAAGAAAACCCCGTTAAAAGGCGCAGGTATTCATTAGTTGAGAGTGCCATGTGTCAATCCCTCCCACCATATTTTTTTCCTTTTATTTTTAGTTGCTACCTAATGACCATACATGAACATATATATGAGATGGTGATGTTTTGATGTATGTATACACTGGTAAAGGTCAAACCAGGGTAATTATTGTATTCATTACCTAGAACGCTTATCATTTCTTTGTGTTGTGAACTTTCAAAATCCTCTCTTCTAGCTTTTTGAAAAACACATCAAGTTCCTGTGAACCATATTCACCCTAAAGTGCTGCAGGATGCTAAATTTATTCCTCTTAACTAGCTGCAACTTTGTTAACCAACCTCTCCCTTTCTTCCCTCCCCCTGCCCTTCTGAGCCTCTGATGACCCCATTCTGCTCTCTGCTTCTCTGAGCTATTTTGTATATTCCATATATGAGTGAGAACGTATGGAATTAATTTTTCCGTGCCTGACTGATTTCACTAACATAATGCCCTCCAGGCTCATTCATGTTGCTGTGAATGACAAAAGGCCACTTTTAAAAAAATGACTGAATCGTCTTCCATTGTGCATATATATACCCTGTTTTCATTAACTATTAATCATTGATGGACATTTAGGTTGGCTTCATGTCTTGGATATTGTGAATAGTGCTGCAGTAAACACGGGGGTCAGGTGTCCTTCTGATATACTTATTTCCTTTTCTTTGAATAAATACTCAGTAGTGGGTTTGCTGGATTGTATGATATTTCTATTTTTAGTGTTTTTTTTTTTTTTTGAGAAACTACATACTGTTGTCCATAATGATTGTACAAATTTACATTCCTACCAACAGTGTATGAGTTCCTTTTTCTCCTCATCCTCAACAGCAATTGTTTTTTAAAAAATCTTTTTAATAACAGACATTCTAATTGGGATGAGGTGATATCTTAGTGTGGTTTTGATTTGCATTTCCCTTATGATTAGTGACTTTGAGAATTTTTCAATATACTTGTTGGCCATTTGTATGTCTTCTTTTGAGAAGTGTCTATTTAAATCCTTTGCACATAGAACAATTGAATTATTTTTTTTTCCTGCTGAGTCATTTGAGTTTCTTATGTATTCTGAATATTAGTCCCCTGTTGGATGGATAGTTTGCAAATATTTTCTCCCATTCTACAGGTTGTCTGTTCACTCCGTTGTTTCTTTTGCTGTGCAGAAACTTTCTAGTTTGATATAGTCCCATTTGTCTATTTTTGTTTCTCTTGCCTATGCTTTTGAGGTCTTAGCCATAAAATCCTTGCCTAGACCAATGTCCTGAAGTGTATCCCCTGTGTTTTTTTCCTAGTGTTTTTATAGTTTTGAGTCTTATGTCTAAGACTTTATTTTGAGTTGAGTTTTGCATATGGTGCGAGATAGGGAACTAATTTTTTCTTTTTCATATGGTTATCCAGTTTTCCCAGGACCATTGATTAGAGACTGTTCTTTCCTCAATGTATATTCTTGGCATCTTTGTCAAAGATCAGTTGGCTATAAATTTGTGGATTCATTTCTGGGTTCATAATTCTATTTCATTGTTTTTACACCAATATCATGTTGTTTTGGCTTTGGAGTATATTTTGAAGTCAGGTAGTCTGATGTCTAAAACTTTGTTCTTTTGAGTAGTTTTGCTTTAGTTATTTGGGAACTCTTGTGGTTCCATATGTATGTTAGCATTATTTTTCTATATCTATGAAGAATGTTGTTGGTGTTTTGACAGAGATTGCAGGTTAGTTGTGTTCAGTAATTTATTCATCTCCTCTAGGTTTTCTGATTTTTTTTTTTGGCTTATAGTTGTTTAGAATATTCTTAATGATCCTTTGTGTTTCTGTGGTACCAGTTATAATGCCTCCTTTTTCATTTCTGATTTTATTTATTTGGATCTTTTTTCTTTTTTCTTAGTGTAGTTAATGGTTTGTCTATTTTGCTTATCTTTTAAAAAGCAACTTTTTTTTTTTTTTTGAGTCAGAGTCTCACCCTGTTGCACAGGCTGGAGTGCAGTGCTCATGGCTACTGCAACCTCGGCCTGCTGGGCTCAGGCTATCCTTCTGCCTCAGCCTTCCAAGTAGCTGGAACTACAGACATGTGCCACCACACCCGGCTAATTTTTTGATTTATTGTAGAGATGAGGTCTCACCATGTTGCCCAGGCTGGTCTCGAACTCGTGGGCTCAGGCAATTCTCTCACCTCGGTCTCCCAAACTGCTGGGATTATAGACATGAACACTATGCCTGGCTGAAAAAAACAGCTTTTCACTTCAGTGCTCTTTTGTACTGATTTTCTTTTTAGTCTTTTTTTTTTTTTTAGTACTGTTCAGATCTTTATTATTTCTTTCTTTTTACTAATTTGGGATTTGGTTTGTTCTTGTTTTTCTAGGTGTATCATTAGGTTGCGTATTTGAAATCTTTCTCCTTTTTTGATGCTTTTATTGCTATAAGCCTCACCACGCCCAGCTACCATGCAGTATATTTCTTTTGGTACCCATGAACTACATTTGTTTAGTCATAGTGTTATACAATGTATCTATGATTCTCCACTTTGTCTTGTATATGAGGAGAGCAAATCTGCTTTGACAAGTTGTTCCTTAAAAGTAACAGACACTCTTGTATTAGATGGAAGGGAAATTATATTTTTTATTGATTATGTGAATCAATTCTCCATAACACGGTCACATACAGCAGGGTCACATGAAGGAAAATGCACTAAACTATTGAATTTCTAGATTCTTAAAGAACATCTACTCCCTTCCATTCCATGTTTCACAAGTAATTTTCAATTGCTAAATATAAAACACTAGTCTTGGTGCTATAGTGATAATAAAGTCATATATGACTGTAACTGATGGTCCAAAATTACATCGTAGCATAGGAGAGGTGGTCACTGGCTAATGGAACATTAGGTTTACTCGAAATCTTTTAGTATAACCTTTTCCTCTCTGGGACTTATCACCTCAGCTTAACACCCCCCCGCCCCAATTTGTCCTGGATTCATAAGAAGGCTCATTTTAGCAGCAGAAATAACCCACTATAATTCCTCACCTCTCACAAGAGAAAATAGAATTAATTACTCATGAAAGTACTAATATTTTTAAAACAGGAACCCACTTACTGGGCATATGGTGGACCAAGATTGAAGTAAGTTTCTTTATCATACACCTCTAGGCCCAAGGCGAGATAAGTTCACTGTCCAGGTGTTCTTCTTTAATGAAACTGTCTGGCAGTAGGTGCTATATCAGTCAAGCCTCTTGGACTGCAACTTGCCTACTGCTGGGCTCCTATTCAGAAACTAAAGAGTTGACTTAATTTCCAGACCATCATCCATGGGAGCCAAGTGTGTGACAGCCAGAGACTGGTTTCTGGTTCTCTCAAAATGATTTCCCAATCGCTTTGTCCCAGAGGAGAGAAATCCTCACTAATCCCCCTCTCAAGGTGGCCACGTCAGAAATGAACTTGCTCCTAACTGGCTTATTCCTTCCACCTGAAAATGTTTTAGAAGGAGAGGTGCTTCCTATTGAATGCTTTGTCTTTTTATTTATTTATTTTTAGCAAAACAAAATGTCATAGCTCTCAAATAAAAAGAGAAAGCATAAGTTGCTATTCATTTCTTTCTCTCAAAGAAATGCAAGCCTAAATATTTTCAAACATTTCAAGGTATTTATTTATCTTTTAATTAAGGTGAGATGGTCACAACAGTATGTTTAAAGAAATCCCTTTGATCCCTAGTCGTTTATGGTCTGTTATAATAAATGCTAAGTGAATCTTACTGTCAGGAGATGACATATATCCCACCAGTTGGTGACTCCTTTTGTAGAGGGATTAGATGTTTCTTTTTTCTCAGAGATGCACAGTCTCAGCCAAGAAGAGAGGGTTGAGGGTCCCTTAAGAGCACAGGAGACCCGGGAGGGTTAAAAATGCACCAAGTAGCTATTAATGGAAATGGAATTTCACTGGGAAATAATACACGAGGATGAAAAACAGGATCGTAGCAGGTTTTTATCAAAATGACAAAATCAGGAGTTTCTTTTAGTCAATTGGACCTCTCCCGGCTCCCCTTCTAGTCTTCACAGCACGACTGATTTCTTCGCTGATGAATTTACTTTCCTCAGCCACTGCGTTACTTGTGTAGCAATGTACAAATAAAGGCTTTCAGAACTCAATGGATTCTTTTTGTATTAAAAAATCCCACAGCATTGACGTAGCAGTAGCTTTCTCTCCTCATCCTTCCAACCTTTCTCCATCCTTGATCATAAGTGCCTAATTGCACCCATTCTTCATGTAGCCCCCTGTGCCTTCTTAGCAGCTCCCCAGGTGGTTAGAAATGTTATTTGAAAGACACAGATACAGATGCACGTTATGCAATTAATAGGCCTTCACTAAGTGGAACCAATAGACCATTAAAAACGAATCCGTGCTGTCCGCACTCTCTCTCTTCATCTTTCTCGCTACAGCAGTAACCTGACCCGATGGCTGAAGAGATATGAAAATCCATCTCTTCAATCCCACTCAGTGTTAAGTGCCCAAAGAACAGGGAGAGCAGATAATGAATTTCTCCTCTCGGCAACAAATGTGCAAATAACTTCCATCCCAGGTACGCCTCCTGTCCAGGCTGCTGAATCAGGGATTGCACCATTTACAACAGGAAATGGAATAATTTGCCTACTCCAACCCAGGGAGAGGCAGTATCCTGCAATAAATGGCCTGGCTGTATAAATAATAAAGTCAAAATGAGCCTGAAACTGCCGAGATTTTTGTTTGCAGGAAATAGGATAACTCTAAGCAATTTATGGTACTGTTTCCCAGCTAGAGTCCAAGGGCTATTTAGCTAGTAATGGCAATAGCAGGGACGGCTTCGTGTCAAGATGGAGTCACAAGAACTAGGCAGAAAGAGAGCAACAAATATTAAAAGATGTCAACTGCCAGCAGGAGTTGATTGCAACTTGTGGCGCTGGGAAAATGGAGCATGCCAGGAGCATTTGCAGTGAGAGAACCAGCCGTCGAGATACCTCTAAGGTCAATAACAACTCAAATTCCTTGGACCCTGGGATACTTGCTGAGGAAAGAGAGAAAGAATAATTCATGAGTACTGGAGGCCTGGTCTGTTAACACGTTATTATCTTTGTCAGTCAGAGTAATTACTGACCCGAAAGTATTATGGATATGCATTAAGAGGAACATTCCTGGGGCGATTGCATGAAGCAAAAATGCAGCAGCAAATCTCCAAACTTTCCCCAAATCGGATTCTACTCTCCAGAAAATATTAGTAGCTTCCATTTATTGAGCACTAACTGTGTGCAGGTATGCCAAAAGTTTTACACTCTTTATCTCATTCAAGGCTCATTGTGACCTTGTGAGGTAGGCACTGTTATTATCTATGTGTTACAGATGAGTGATAATAAGGCAAACGAGACCACGTAACTTGGTCAAGGAAACAATGTTGAAAATGTAGAGAGTCAAGAGTCAGATCCAGTTCTGTCTGATTTCAGAACCTGAGCTTGGACTGCTATCCCATATTGTCTTGTGTAATTAAAAAATAACAAACAATTACAGTGACTTTAGTTAACATGCACTGAGTACTTACTATGAACTAACCTTGGGCTAAATGTTGAATACATCAGGTTAGGATAACCATGATAACAAAAGACCTCAAATCTTTTGTATCTGAATACAAGTTGTTTTTTTTTTCCTACCACCTGTCATGGTTCAGTGAGGTAAGCAGGGGGTAGGCATGGGTGGTACAAATGAGCTCTGTTCCATGCAGTCATTCAGGGACCCAGGCTTCTTCCCAGTGAACTTTCAATACTTGGACTTCAATGATACCATGAAAGGAAAGAGTGAGAGATCATGAGAAAGGCACACCTGCTCTTTACTGCCTTAGCCCAGAACTGACACAACACTTGGGCTCACTTTCTATTGTTGATAACTAGTCACCTGGCCCACATACATATTGGTGCCTGTAAAACATGGTTTAACTGTGCCCAAGAGAAGTAAAACATTTGATGAGTGGCTAGTTAGTTCCCATAGGATATTTTACCTACATTAGCTCATACTTCACACACACTTTAAGTTATTCTTCTCATAATAAAAATGAGGAAACTGAGATAGAAGGAAGTTTCACTTTCTCAAAATCCACACAAATAGTTGTTAGAAGTGGAATGATCAGGGAAAAATGACAGAGATTCTCTCTCATAAGAAAAATAAAAATCTGTAAAAAGTCTTTATCCTCTATCTGTTGATCATTTCCTGGAATCAGCAGCATTTTCCTCCAAGGTCATTTCCTATACCCAATAGCCATTTCTTTAGCTCTGTTCACTGATTACAAGTCCCCAAATGAGCTTTGCTCTCTGTTATCTCTGGGCCTTTGCATAAGCTGCTGTTTCTGTGTTTCTTGAGTCACTCTGATGCATTGTTCAGATCTCAGCTTAGACATCACTTCTTTAGAAAATACCCTCTGATTCCAAAGCCCGAGTTAGGGATTTTTCCCTGAGCTCCCTGAGCATCTTGGGTTCCCCTTTTCACAGTGTTTGTCACACTTTTAACTTGCGATCACGGATCTGTCTCTCTTGCTATAGGTCAAGTTCCGCCCTAGCAGTGAGTTGACCTAGCTCATTTATCTCTGCATCCTTGTTTCTAAGGTAACCGGCACATAGTAACAGCTCAGTAAATACTTATTAAGTGAATGAGTAAATGAGTCCCCTCATGTTTTGAACCAACACTCATTCCTCCATGGTTTTAGTCTCAATAGTTTCCTATGCCTTCTCTTACATGTCTAAATCATATCTAGGTGAGCCTGAGTACTCAAATGTGTTAGGTACTGTAGTAAGCCCTGGGCAGATTCAAAGGAGAAACACACTTGCCCTGTGTCCTCCAGGAGCTCGGTCTAGGGAGAGATAGAAACGTGTAACACTGGGTCATGATGCAGTCTGGTACGTACCACTATAAAGGAATGTGGAAACCAAGTGTTGTGAGGGCGCAGGGAAAGGAGTGATTGGGAAGGTAAGAAAAGGCTTGCAGTGAGAGGGGGACCAATAAGCTAGACTTTACAAAATTATGTCAGATGGAGACAGAGAAGAAGGCCATCCAATGCATAGTGAATGACATACAACAAAATTCAGGAAGGTGTAAAGCTTTCATTTTTTTTTTTTTTTTTTGAGTTGGAGTCTCACTCTGTCACCCAGACTGGAGTGCAGTGGCCGCTCTCGGCCAGCGCAGCCTCGACCTGCTGGGCTCCGGCGATCCTTCCGCCTCCGCCTTCCAAGGAGCTGGAACTACAGGCGTGCGCTACCACGCCTGGCTAGTTTTTGATTTATTGTAGAGATGAGGTCTCGCCAAGTTGCCCAGGCAGGTCTCGAACCCGCAGGTTCAGGCATTCCACTCACCTCAGCTTCCCAAGGCGCGGGATTACAGGCTGAGCCACCGAGCCTGGCTAAGCTTTCATTTTTGAAGGACATATCAGAGAACAACAACTCAGTAAAAACAGGCAAAGTATTTGAAAATATATTTCGTGTAATAAACGAATGGACGATGACACATGAAAAGATGTTCAACATCATTAGACAAGAAGAAAAAGCAAACTAAAACCATGACAAGATACTTCTATACATACAAGGAAGTGGTGCAAGAGGAACCCTCATTCACTGAATGGTAGAACCATTTTGGAAAACTGCTTGGCAGTTTCTTATAGGATGAAACATATACTTTCCTGAAGATCCAGCCATTCCACTCCTAGAAATCTCCCTGAGAGGAATGAAAATATATCCACACAAAGACATGTGCATATGTTTCCCTAGAAGCCTTATTCACAATAGACAGAAACCGCAAAAAACTCAAATGTGTATCAGTAGGGAAATGGATAAACAAATTGTGGTATATCCATGAGATGGAATACTTGTCATGAACAAAAAGAAACAAACAACTGATATACTCAGCAGCATGGATGAATCTCTGAAGCATTATGCTGAGTGAAAGATGCCAGACACAATAGTTCATGCTGTATGCTTCCATTTATATAAAATATTCAAGAATGGACAAAACCAGTGGACAAGCTGATCTGTGGTGGCCCAGGGCCAGACATTGGAGAGTGACTGGCTGCAGATGGGTAAGAGTTTTGGAGGTGGTGGGGATATTTTGTATCTGGATTGTGGTAATAGTTACATGGTTTCTTATATCTATTAAAATTTATCATGTTGTATACTTACCATGGGTATATTTTATTGGGGATAAATTTCCTCTTAGCAAAATTTACTTAAGTCAACCAAACAAGACAAAGCAAAGCAAGAAGATGTAGAATTGTCCCTTTTTGAGAAATGACAAGGGGTCCAGTGCAGTCCCTGAGCAGATTTTGTGTGGAATGACTATCTTGAAATGAGACTGGGATGTTAGTTGGGATAGACGTGCTGAGGTGATTGGCTTTTACTCCATAGGCCAATGGCTTTCAATTTGTTTCATGACCACAGTAAGACATTTTATATTGTGACCCTATCACACACATACATCCCAAACTGAAAACAAAAAGTGCCCCATCTGACTGTCCTAGTCAACTACACATACCACACTCTGATATCATTTATTCTCTTTAAATAAAATATATGGTGGCAGAACCAAGTAATGTAATTCCACAATTCACCAATGTATTGTGTTTGTGTCTCTTAAAGAAACAAACCAGAAGTAAAGAACGATCAAATTCTTTTGTGGAGGTAAGTGACATATTTAGGGAACTCTGAAAATCATTTAGAGGATGAAAAGTAACGAGAGGGAGATTGGAGCCAGGGAGATCAATTAGAAGATTGTCAGAATAAGAATAATTGCAGGTGTTTGTTGCTTAGTCTATGGCACGTGCTCTGCTAAGCTCTTTACATATATTATTTTACGTAATCCTAATTGCAACACTGTGAGGCAGGAATAATTACTATCCCCAGAAGAACAAACTGAGGTTAGAGCTATTAAGTAACTTACTAAAGATCCTGGAATTAATGCGGACCAAAGCAGGGATGTGAATCCTGATTTATCTGACTACAGAGCTAATCTCCAGACTCAGAGGCCACCGAGGGAGACATGGAGAAGGCTGGGGTGGAGGCATGGAGTGGAAGATTAGGCAGTTATTGCTAAGGCAAACTCCTTAGGGCTTGGCGATTCCGACTAATGTAGAATTTACAAAGCAGGAAGAGTTGTGACTGATTTTGAGCTTTCTAATTTGGATAACAGGGTGGGTGGCACCACCATTAATAAATGTGGGGAACACACAGAAAAATAATTTGTTTTGGTGGATGGGTGAGGGAATTCTAACAGGAAGACAATGAGTTTGATTTGGGACACTTTGAGTTTAAAATGCCCTTGGAACATCCATGCAGGATACACCCATCTGGAGTTAGCATAGAAAGATCTGACTTCTCTCTTGCCATCTCTTGGTCTGCTTCATCCTGGGTCTGTTTATCATTATAAGATGATTGCCAGCAGATCAGGGAGTCATAAACTTCCTGGTTCCTTGGCAGAAGACAGTAGCAATTGTCTTCTCCACCAGCTGATGGAACAGGTTAGTTTGCCTGTCCAGTTCTCAGGCAGTCATTGCAGTTAAATATACTATGAAAGTCTCATTTCTCTCTCTGGAGCTGGAAACAGGCTAATTCAGACCCTGTGGATCATGGAAGGGAGAGGCACAGATTTTCGAAGAAAAATGTGGCCATTCCTAGAAGTGAAATAAATGGATGCTGAGTAGCAAAAACAACAGAAGTCCATTACAGTGGCTCTTCTTGACTCTAGCACGCTGGACTACTTGTGGACTCCCAAACACCATGTGCGTTCCTACATTAGGGTCTTTGATAATACGTTTCCTCTGCTAGGAAGGTTCAGCCCCATCTCTGTTGGATGAATTTCTCCAATCTTACATCACATCCTTTTAATGAGATCCACCTATCCAATTAGATGATCTTGAACTGTCCTGCCTCTGAACCTTGAAAGAATGATTATCTTTCTTTCAGGTCTTTTTCTTAATCTGCCTTTGTATAATAGTTATTTGTACCCCTTGTCTTGTTTTCCAATGATCTATGAGCTGCCCGAGGGCATGGGCTCTGTAGCTCCAAGACCACATCGTCCAATGATGCATGTTAGAGTGGGTGTTCTTTGTAGTTTTGCAGACATGAATTAATTGCAAGAAATTGTTTTATAAGTCTGACCCGAGAGAGGTGTGAAGTTACTTGTTTTCACGTGGGGATACATTTGAAAGAGACCCATGTTTTCCCTGTTGTTCTTACCAGGAGTTCACAATGGAATTGGGAGGACTGGCCCTTGGATTAGATTTTGAAATTGAAACAGCTACCTGTGAGTTGAGCCCAGAAGAATATACGACAGTTTTTTATAGAGACATGTGGCAGTTAGGTCATGAAATGAAAGGGTTGCCACTGTTAAACTATTATTTGTTCTGAGGAATTCTAAAACAAAGGAAAAGTAATTTTGCCTTGGTAACACATGAAAGTTGATAGATAGTAATTATTTTCTGCTTGGCTGCAATTATGACTTCATAACATAATATAGTATATTAATGACAGTGCCGTGTCAATTAGAGAAACAGGTATATTAAGAATATCTGTGAGATTTTAACGTTGGCAATGTGTTTGAATTCATAACTTTATGGAAATGGTGTGAAACATTATTTTTCACTATCTTGGATTTTGACTCTCAAAGCCAAATAATTTGAGGACAGAGTTTATAGCCCTGTCAACACAGAGAATCAACTAACTGGCAGATTTTTGCACAATTTGCTCCAAGAAATGCTAAATCTGAGATTGGAATGACGCAAACTCTGTAACTCCTGGTTACAGAAGAGAGAAAGCAAACCTCATTGCTCTCTTCAAATGCCCCTTGGCCCTTACTCTCTGGGTGGTAAGGTTGTTAAAAGGTGTTTTTCTGTGTACTACCTAGATGCAGACACAGACTTAAATTTTGGAACTGGTGATTTAAATCTGGTAAAGAAACAGGACTTCTGCTGGGTTCATCAGGGCTTTGTGCGGTTCTCAATATCTTGAGACTTTCTCAAGTTTGTTTAGGGACAGCATCTAATTGTACCCTTGGGAGCAGACAAGGGTGAACAGTAGGGCATGATTAATGGCCTGTCCTATACCTTCTTTTCTTCACATACTATGTTCACTTTTTCCCACTGGTATTGGTGAAGGTTCTGGGGTAAGAGTCATGATGAAAATAGTCAACATTTGTTGAGTACCAACGGGGCATGCTAAATACTTTACACACAGTCCTATCAGTCAGGTATTATTATCAGCACCGTTTTACAGGTGAGCAAACTGAAGCTTGGGTTAAGTAGATTTGTCTGATGTTACACAACTAATAAATGTTGGGATTTGAACCATAAATATTTGCTAGTCTTTTGGTCACTTTTACATATGTACTCTCTCATTGCTGTGATCTTTGGTCCTACAAGAAGATTTGATAAAGCCGAATGTATTATCACAAATCAATCAGTATTTAAAAACATATATCCTGATCTGTTTGCTCAAGACTGACAAAATGAATTCATATATGACCAAAGTGGAAACAGTGCCACTATTTCTTTTTTCTGTCTTGGAATTAAAGTTGTAGCCATTTGAGGCTGCATAAATATACAAATCTAATCAATATATTTGCCCTTTTAGTTATTGGAGTTGAAAACTAGTTTTAGCAAAAATCTGTCAATGTATAGTTAATAGATTCGATGCATATGTGTCCATCTCCAGAATGTATAAGGTTATGATTTTGCATATTTGTCATAAATGGCTGCAGCATCCATATATTACTAGACTGAGCTTTTCTAATGGGGATAAATGTGCCGCACCGTGGACTCTCAAGATGGTAAGATACACAGCTCACGCTCAGCGAAGCGGGGGAAATATATTATCCTTCTGCCATGCTGTGACATGCATATATTCCATTCAGGCTTCATGAGGGCATTAAATCCAGAGAGAGATCAAAAGCAGATACAGAGACAGACTTCCATGCTGACTTTTATAGAAGTTTCTGTTGGTTCAGTGCTATTTGCAGAAAGTGCATAAAGAGAAATTTTGTTAAAACATTATATTTTTTAAGTTTTTTTTTTTTCTCCTGCAAGTTACATTTCTCTAAATTGCCTGAAAATTCTGGGAGCATTTTGATAAATGATGACTTAAAGAAAAAAGTTCTATTCCAGTTCAGTAATAATGCAATGTGGAAAAAAATTTAAGCAGTTACTTACAAATTATCAAAATAATGTAAGTTCAATATTTTATTGTCTGAAGTTCATACCTTTGATAAAATTTGTTTCAAATAACTGTTTTTGTCTGGCATGCTTTCTTCTGACATTTTGTGATAGCATTTTAGAACTAAAAATAAAGGTTCTCTCCCCACCTTAATTAATACATGTTGTGGGAAGATATTGTTTGCTTTATTCGAAATAGCCAAAAACCCCATTATTTTGGTAGTAAATTTTGACAAAATGTAGTATTTTTTTCTTTTGCTTCGTATTATTATTATTATTTTTAATTATTACTCTTAAAAATTCAATATTTTTTATTATGATATTGTGGGGTACAGTTAAGGGTTAGGTATACAAATATGCTTCGTTCAGGCACACTTGTTGATAAGAGGTGTCTCCCCATCCCCAGACCGATATTTACTACCATTAATTCCATCTCCCTCCCCCCCCCATAGTTTCCCACCACTGTCAGTCATTTTCTTATGGTAATACGTTGGATGATCAAGGTCTACTATATGAGTGAGAACATGTGATACTCAGTTCTTTGTTTCTGTGAGAAGTCATTCAGTATTATAGACT
>CAUYQG010032967.1:0-10908 GCA_963574415.1 Tarsius wallacei
GGGACTCCGTGGATGTTTTCTTTTCTTTTTTTTTTTTGAGTTGGAGTCTCACTCTGTCGCCCAGACTGGAGTGCAGTGGCCACTCCCGGCCACCGCAGCCTTGACCCGCTGGGCTCCGGCGATCCTTCCGCCTCAGCTTTCCGAGTAGCCGAATTACAGGCACGCGTTACCATGCCCGGCTGATTTTTTATTTATTGTAGAGATGAGGTCTCACCAAGTTGCCCAGGCAGGTCTCGAACCCATGGGCTCAGGCAATCCACTCACCTCAGCCTCCCAAAGTGCGGGATTACAGGCTGAGGCACCGAGCCCGGCTTCTGGATGTTTTCTGAGCCTTTAGGGGTAATAAGAAAAAATTTGATTGTAAGGTGGTTGCCGACAATATTGACATTGTGAGAGACAGAACACCCGCCAACCAGAACGGTGATTTTGTCCTATATGACATTCTCATTTGTCAATTTTATCTCTTACATCCAATTTTATCCCTACTGTTGTGGATTTGAAATCTTTATTTCACACATTTATTTAGTGCTTTATCGCATTTGCACCCTGTATCATCTTTTGGGGCTAGGTATCTTTTACCCAGATTTTACAAATGCGAGGACTGGTTTAATAATTTTCTCACAATAAAGTAACTAAAAATTAGTAGAACCAAAACTTAAATCCAACCAGTCCTCCCTCAGATCATGCCTGTCCCTGCAGAAGCATGCCCCAAATGGCAAATAGATCAGATTTCTATACTTTGTTTTAAAATCTGAATGTAATCCCTACAGAAACAATGCTGTAAATGGTAGTAAGTTCCTGTCTAGTTCAGAAAAGACAACCTAACCCCTCATATAAATGTATCACTGAAGAATTGTTAGAATTCTGGAATCTGGAAACAAGAGATGTGATGACAACCCCTCAAACGATCAGAGGAGTTTACATTTTTTACAAAAGGGGCTTAGTGTGCAAAACAAAGCTGTAATTGGTGAAACTGCCCATAATATTTCAGAAACAAGTGGAAAACAAACAGCCAGCGTCAGAAGAAAATCGTTTAGGGCAGCAAATCAGAGGCTTACCTCAAAAAAATCTACCACTGAGGTCACTCCCATTGAAGATACTCCTGATTTCATGGCTTCTTTTCACCCTCCACTTAAAAGAAAAACATAGAAACAAAGATCTGAGTATCACATGTTCTCACTCATATAGTGAACTTTGAACATCCAATATAATACCATAAGAAAATGCCTGACAGAGATGGGAAACTATGGGGGGGGGGAAGGGAGATGGGATTAATGGTAGTCAATATCTGTCTGGGGACGGGAAGACACCTCTTGTCAACAAGGGTGCCTGAACGAAGCATATTTGTATACCTAATCCTTGACTGTACCCCACAATATCATAATACAAAATACTGATTATAATTTTAAAAAAAACAAAAAAAAGAACTATTCCTTCCTCATTGGATTGTCTTGGCAACCTTGTCAGAATCAATTGACCATAAATGTGAGGATTGATTTCTGGGTTTTTAATTCTAAGCATAGTTTTTCAGTGAAACTGAAGAGTATTCACTCTATTAATTTAATTTTTTCAAAAGCAATGAATGGGGATATTTTAGATTAAAAGTATAGGAAATGGATGTATTCTGTCTTTTAAAATTTGTTTTACTTTAACTTATAATATTTGGATTATGTTTTTATTACAAACTTTTCTCACATAAAAAATCATCAATATCCCATGCATATTTTTAAATATCCTAAGGCTGGATATTTAAATATAAATTTACTGTAGTGCAAAACACTTTTGTTCTCTCCTAAAAGACATTTTTTTCTCATATTAGGCACATGCTTTTCATTGCCTGTGACAAAGACAGAGGACATTCATGTTCACTGCATGTGACACACATTGGGATTCCCTGGGAGGAATACCAGTTTTGCCAAACATCAAAAGGTTCAATTATCCTCTCTAAGGTGTAAATATGCATGGTTTTTAAAATTATGATTATGCTTTTGCCCCAAACTTCAATATATTCTCTCTGAAGGTAGCCATGAGGAAACACCAGGGAAGGCTTTCCATGGAACAGGTTGATTGAAGGCCTATAGCAAACACACTGGACATCTTTCTTGTCCCCCTTTTCAAGTCCAAACTTAATATCAGCCCCCCCAAATCTCACCATATTGTGAGGAAAGTCAAGTTACAAGGAAGTGTTCTTCAAGGAAAATGAAGTGGAAAATAGTATGATTTCATCAGCGTATGAAACAAAAAGGTGAAATTATCCAACTTAGGTCTGCTTAAAGATGACCCTAGTACCCAAGCAAAAGGTTCCCATCCCACAATCTGACCAGGACTTTGGGCTGGATGGAGGCAGGTATCTTTCCTGCAGGGGGCCTCACTTATCAACTTGCTATTATGCATCCAAGTTTCTCATAGGAGTTGAGACGAATTCCAACCTGTTCTAACTCTGGTACAATTTTGGAGAAGCATTGCTTGGATCCAGTGTTCTTGAGGCCAAAAATGTTCATTCCTTCAATAGGATCAATGTGAGTCTTATAATCCTGAGTCTTATACCAGGCAAGGAGCAATGAACATTTCTAAACACAATACACTCATAACTGGAGAACCTTCTGTTCCACTTTAAATCCACAGGTTGTCAACTAATTGGACCTCTTGTTTTACTGCTCTAAATAGGGTCCAAGGCATACAAGAACATTATGAGAATTACTCCAAAATGACCTTACCTCTTTGAGGTGAATCCTTAAATAAACAATGATAGATTTTCTAATAAGTGTATATGTCTTGGGGCAGTTTAGAAAACTTTTCCTTATGCTCCTGATCAAGTATAAAGTTAATTTTATGTTATTTTTCTATGAATCCTTATATAAATGAAGGGAATAATAAAAGTTTCTTGAGACCAATGACTGCATTACATCACTGCATATGTTACAGTTAATCAAAATTATTTAATGGACTTCATTGAATTGATTGATGGCTACCTCTCAGGTATATTATTGAGGGACTTTCTAACAGCAATTGAAATAATTTTGTATGACAGCATGATTCAAATTCTGAAAATAAAGCTATAGTAGCATCTATGTATTTATATATATCTGTATCTGTACTTATATTGTCATTGGTTTTTTATATTACTAAATATATGTCTCCACACATAAAGAAATATTAGTAGAAGAAAATCCAGGTAATAATAGTAATATCTTGTGGTGGTAAAATTATGGGTGATTTTTATTTCCTTTTTGTTTTTGTATATTTTCCATATTGTCTTCAATAAAGGTTAATTATGTTTATAATCAGAACAAAAATGGTATGATTTAGAAATAATTTATTATGAAAATTTTCTTTAAATTTCAGTTTTATGTAACCAAGAAAGAACTAGAAGTTTGCTCTTCAGGGTAATAAATATATATAATCCTTATCATTTTCCATTCCCCAATTCCTCTAGAATTTTAGTCACCTTGTTGGATCAATAGAAAAAAATCTCTCCCTGGGCTCATGGTGACTGAGGACATGGCAGGGATAGCACTGAGGGCTGGGTATCCCTGACCCATCTGTCTGCAGGCAGATATGTAATTCAATTGCTGAGATCAAGGTGGCCCTGTCCAGCAACAGGTATCAAAATGAAAGATACCTTGAAATGGTCCATAGCCTCTACCAAAAAGGGAAGGAAGCTTCCACTGTCATCTCATTAAAGATCTGTCCTTGCTAATTAATCCATTTAAAAAACCCACTTTGAGAATTTGTAATACTCTAGTAAATTATAATGACCTGGCTATATTGTAACACTTTATAAGAAATAATACAAAGTATTTCAATAATTCTATTTCTTTGCAGCAGAATGCATATTCATTGAAAGATACTAATAATTTGTATACATATGATGTGATGTATGAATATATATAACTTAATAAAACACTAAAATAATGTCCTATATATACTATTTTACTCTGTTAAAATAGTTTATTCCCTAATGAGAACAGTTATAAAATCAAATTGGAGGTAAAAAGTCATTTATCACCTTTTAAAAAAATTGCCTCAAGAAGTTTACATTTATTTTGAAAAATGATGCTGTCCTGAAACAATTTCTTATGTGGTTAACAAACCAACCATCCCTTCTTTACCAAAGACTGATGATATACTACAGTCCTGACCAGAGAGTTCCTAAGACACATTTTTAAAAAAGAAGAAAAGAAAAAGAAAACTAAAAAATGGGAGCCATCCTCTGCAACAAATTTACTGTGGATACATGAATGATTGGGACATACCTTATTTCCATTCTGGACCACAGAGAAAGAAAGGCTCTTGATGGTAAATCCTGTCACTTCTACCTTACGAAAAATGTTCAAACTTTTCTCACAGAAGAAATGGAACCTCAGAACAACCTTCAGTGAGAAAAAGGGAGGTGACTGAGCCAGTTGGAAAACATCATAATTTTGTTTTTTAAAGTACTGCTGCTCTTGAACACGGAACTGATTTTCAAAGGTCATAAAAAGATATACACATAAAAGTGTAAATTTTGGAAATGGCGAGATCAGAGTATGGGGAGAGGAAAACAAACTTTCACCTAAGCTAAGAGCTGGTTGGCTGACTTAGAAGAGAGGGGAAGAATCCAACTGGCAAACCTTGAGAAGGAAAAATGAAAACTATTCTAAAACTTTAACAGATTTAATTTAGAGTTCTCTTTGGAAATGTTAGATTTAATAAGCCTCTAGTCATATTAAAGTTGAGCTCAGTGTCCATATCTGAAAAAAGATCAGGGAGTTGGACTATTGGCAATGATTGGGCCAAGAGGATAAAACATTAATGATTATTAAATGTGTCGTCTGGAAATCTGCTATTCTAGACTGTGGAATAAGATGAAACATTAGCATGGGAACCCAATTTCAAGTGGTTTTCAAGATCTAAGAAGATAAAAACAGACTGTTGTATACCTGTAGCAAGTCCTAAGGGCCATGAGACATTTTAAAAGTGACAAAATGAAGTCAGCTGTGTTTCTTAAAAATGTTGACTGCTTTGAATGACATGAGCACAAACTGACTTCTGCTCATGATTACCCACAGAAGGACCCAGAATGACTGATACTAGTGTCTGGTAATACCCATTGCATCATTGTACTGCTTCTTGGATGCTCTGCCCAAAGGGGAAAGACTTCTTCCAGCAGATCCCGAGAGCTGCTAAAATAACTAACCTAGTGACAAAATCATGGAGTTTAAAATTGAAATGGCTGAATATGCCATGTGTATGTGCATGTGCATTTTTTAGCCATATGCTGCGAGAATAGACTCTAACTGAAATCACAATCCAGGGTATCTTTGGATGCCCTCCACCACCCTCTCCACATTCCTTCATGCCCAAGGGAGCGTCCTGCCTTACCAAGTGATCTCGCCTCTGACCTGTGCCTAGTTGTCCACTACAGTGATGAGTCATGCTATGTGCTCTACAGCATCCATTCTCCACTTTGAGGAACAAAGTTGTTCTCAGACTTCATACATTTTTTTCTCAAGTGTAGATAATTTCTGTAGATGATGGATGTCTACAGATGGTCTACCAAAGTTTGCATTTTTACTTGCCTTTATAAACTCTTTTTATTTCTCCCCCTCGGTTGCCCACTTTGTGATTCAGTGATGCTCAGCTGTTTTTATTAAAATGATTAACAATGCTTCAATATATTAAGGGTCTACTGTGGCTTACTTTTAATGCTAGGTACTTTTCATGTAATTCCATACTGATCCCTAAAATAACAAGCTGCAGGATGTATTAATTATTTATTTTTGTAGGATGTAGACATCATAGAGGTCAAAGAGTTTGTCCAAGAAGAAAATACCAGAATGAAGAATAAGTTTTGATTCCAAAACCCAGGTTCTTGATTACTATTATTTTACTTGAAATAGGTATTTATTAAATATTACCAAATTGTAGTTTCTTCCAGAATACCACCATATAAAACTGATTCTCTGACTTTGCTTCCTATTACTTCTAGCCTTTTCCCTTTGGCACTTTCCCTCTTTTATCTGGAAGAAGCAGTCCCTTCTCAAATTTCTTATTAAACATATTTTACATGTAACTGATCGGAACACAGCCATTCTATAAACAAATCTATTTAGAAGATGGATATTAATTCAGGTCCTGAGAAACTAAACTGGTACATTGGAACTTAATCCTGATAAACTCTGTCACATGTTGGCATGTCTATTGTTTATATTCCCGGTTCTTTAATTATAAGATAACAGTAAAAACAAGGGCATTATGATTTTCATGTTACCTTTGTTATATTCATTGTGTAGATACCGAACATCTAAGAGAATAAGAGAAAAATAGAAAAGAGCTGATTTAAAATGCCGTGGGACAGGATGACATAAATGCCTTTCCACTTTCCTATTGCTCTCATCTCCCTTATTCTAGAAACTTTTTTCTTAGTCTCCATAACACTCTTCCACCATAGACTCATTCTCATTTACTCCCATCTCACACACACACACACACACACACACACACACACACACACTTCCTTCAGTTTTCTTATTTTAAGAATTATTATAACGATGTGGGGTACAATTAAGGGTTAGGTACACAAATGTTGATTATGCAGGTACCCTTGTAGATGAGGTATGCTCCTCCCTCCCCTAGCAGTTTCTCTCAACTGCTAATCCCACACCCACTCCCCTAACAGTTTCCCATTACTGCCAATCTCTTTCTTATAGCAGTATAATTGTTCAAGTTCCGCTTATGAGTGAGAACATATGGTACTCTGTTTTTTGATTCTGTGAGAGATCATGGAGTATGATTGACTCTAAATCAATCCAAGTGTCTGCGAAGTCCATATGTTTGTCCTTCTTTGTGGCTGCATAATATTCCATTGTGTATATGTACTACTTTTTTTTTATCCAGTCCATCTTCAGTGGGGAACATGGTTGGTTCCATGTTTTTGCCATTGTGAACAGAGCTGCAACAAACAAACGTATGTGTGCAGGTATCTTTTTTGTAGAATGATTTGAGTTCCTCCAGATATATTGCCAATAGGGCAATTGCTGAGTCATATGGAAGGTCAATTTCTAGTTCTTTCAGAAGTCACCACACTGTCTTCCAAAGAGGTTGAACTAGTGTGCATTCCCACCAGCAGTGTAGAAGCATTCCTTATTCTCTGCATCCTCACCAGCATCTGTTGTTTGTTTTATTAATGATGGCCATTCTTGCTGGGGTTAGGTGGTATTCAATGTAGTTTTGATTTGCATTTCTCTGATCATGAGTGAGGCTTTTCATGTGTCTGTTGGTTGCCTGTATATCTTCTTTTGAGAAGTGTCTATTCATGTCTTTTGCACAATTTTTAATGGGGCTGTTTGTTTTTTTCCTTTCAGCACGTTTGAGTTCCTTGTAGATCTTAGATGTTAGGCCTTTGTCAGATACACAGTTGGCAAATATTTTTTCCCATTCTGTGGGCTGTCTCCCTGCTCTCTTGATAGTTTGTTTTGCTTTGCAGAAGCTTGTTAGTTTGATGAGGTCCCACTTGTCTATCTTATTTCTTAAGGTATGGGCATTTAGGGTTCAGAATAGGAATTGATTGCCAGTTCCGATTTCCATTAGGGTGTCTCCTGCGTTTTCAAGATTTTTATAGTTTGAGGTTTTACATTTAGGTCTTGGATCCATTTAGAGTTAATTTTTGTGGATGGTGATAGGTAGGATATGTTTCAATCTTCTGCATGTGATCAGCCAGTTTTCCCAGCACCATTTACCGAATAGATTCTCCTCTCTCCAGTGGTTGTTGTTGGAGGCTTTGTCAAAGATAAGTTGGTTCAGAAATTGAGACTTTGCTTCTGGAATCTCTATCCTGTTCCATTGGTCTATGTGCCTATCCTTGTACCAATACCAGGCTGTTTTGATTACTGTAGACATAGTAAAGTTTGAAGTCTGGAAGTGTGATACCTCCTGCTTTGCTAATTTTGCTAAGGACTGTTTTGGCTATTCATGGTCATTTATGTTTCTATATGAATTTCTGTATTGTCAGGTTTGAGAAGAATGATGTAGGTATTTTAACGGGTATTGCACTGAATCTTTAGATTGCCTTTGGTAGGATTGACATTTTAACAATGCTGATTCTTCCTATCCATGATCATGGAATATTTTTCCATTTGTTTGTGTATTCTTGGATTTCTTTGAGCAGTGTTTTGTAGTTTTCAATGTAAAGGTCTTTCATTTCCCTGGTTAGGAAGATGCCGAGGTATTTCATTTTTGTTGTGGCTACTGTGAAAGGGATTGTGCTTTTAATTTGAGTCTCTGTCTGCTTGTTGGTGGTGTATAGGAATGCAACTGTCTTTTGCATACTTATTTTGTACCCTGAGACTTTGCCAAAGTCCTTTATCAGTACAAGCAGGTTTTTGACAGATTATCTTGGATTTTCAAGGTATAGGATCATCAGTAACTTGACTTCCCATTTTCCTATTTTGGATACCGTGGATTTCCTTCTCTTGTCTAATTGCCCAAGTTAAGACTTCCAACACAAGGTTGAACAGGAGGGGTGAGAGTGGGCAGCCTTGTCTTGTCCAAGTTTTCAGGGGAAATGTTTCCAGTTTCTTTCCATTTAGCAATATGTTAGCTGTGGGTTTATAGTAGATGGCACTTACTATTTTGTGTATGTTCCTTCTATACCTAGGTGTTTGAGGGTTTTTATCAAGAAGGGATGTTGTATTTTACCAAAAGCTTTTTCTGCATGTAATGATGTAATCCTGTGGTTCTTGTTTTTACATCTGTTGATGTATTTAATTACATTTATAGTCTTAGGAATGTTGAACCAGTCCTGCATCCTGGGGATGAAGTTTACTAAGTCATGGTGGATAATTTTTGAGATGTGTTTTTGGATCCAATTTGCTAGAATCTTGTTAGGAAATTGCATCTATGTTCATAAGGGATATTGGCCTGTGGTGCTCTTTTTTGGGTTGGATCTTTGCCCAGTTTGTGTATCAGTGTGGTGTTAGCTTGTAAAATGACTTGGGGAGAATTCCATCTTTCTCAATTGCCCAGAATACTTTCAAAAGAATTGGTATTAGCTCTTCTTTGTACATTTTGTAGACTTCTGCTGGAAAGCCATCCAGTCCAGGGTTTTTTTTGTAGGTAGTTTTCATATGGCAAAGTCAATTTCCTGGGTTGTTATTGGTCTATTTAGTGTCTCAATACCTTCTTGTTTCAACCTTGGGAGGTTGTGTGATGTAAGAAAGACCTCCATTTCATTTAGGTTATTAAGTTTGTTTCCACATAGGTGCACATAGTAATCTCTGATAATCTTGTGTATTTCTTCGGGGTCAGTTGTGATTTGATCTTTTGTATTTCTGATTGTGTTTATTTGGGTTTTTCCTATCTTTTTCTTAGTCATTCTGGTTAGGGGTCCATTAGTCTTGTTAATTCTTTCAAAGAATCAGTTTTTTGTTTTGCTGATGTTTTCTATGATATTTTTGTCTTCTATGTCCCGTATTTGGGCTCTTATTTTGGTGATTTCAACTCTTCTGTTAAAGTTGGGGTTTTGGTGGTCTTCTCTTTCCAGCTCCTTTAGGTGATTTGTTAGGCTCTCCACTTGTGATCTTTCCGTTTTCTTGATGTGTGCTTGAAGCGATATAAATTCTCCTCTTAGAACTGATTCCATGGTATTCCAGAGGTTTTGGTAAGATGTTCCTTCATTTTCATTTGTTTCCAGAAATTTTTAAATTTCTGCTTTGATTGCAATGTTGACCCAGTAGTTGTTCAGCATCATGCTATTTAGTGTCCATGTGTGTGGGCTTTGGGGAAATGTTGTTGGTGTTGATATTTATTTTATTTCACTGTGGTCTGAGAGTGTGCATTGCAAGATTTCAACCTTATGGAATTTGTTTATGCTTGATTTATGGCCAAGGATGTGATTGATCTTGGAGTATGTTCCATGTGGTGAGAAGTAAAATACATATTCTGTGGTTGTTGGGTGGAATAATCTGTAGGTATCTATTAAGTCCATTTGGTTGAGTGTAAAGTTTAGGTTCTGAATCTCCATGTTGATTTTTTGCCTCAATGATCTTTCTAGAGCTGTTAGTGGGGTATTCAAGTCCCCTGCTAATAGTGTTAGCGTCAATATCTTTTTTTAGTTTACTTAATAGTTATTTTATAAATGCTGGTGATCCTGTGTTGGGTGTATATGTGTTTAGGATGGATATTTCTTGTTGATAGATTGAAACTTTTATTATTATGTAGGGTCCTTTTGCATCTTTTAAAATTTTTGATAACTTAAAGGTTGTTTTGTCTGATGTCAAGATCACAACTCCTGCCTTCTTTTGTGATCAATTTGCCTGAAACTAGTTTTCCATCCTTTAACTTTGAGTCTGTGCATCCCTTGTAGTGAGATGAGTCTCCTGGATGCAACAAATAATTGGATCATGGTTTCTTATCCAGTTTGCCATTCTGTGTCTTTTCAGTGGTGCATTTCGTGCATTCACACTCAGGTTGATTATTGAAATGTGATTGTTTATTGCTGTCATGAGGTTCTTATAAAGTTTTTTCTTTGTTTGCTTGTTTTCTTTTGGCTTTGGGGTTAATGTATGTGTGTGTTTTCAAGTTTGTTGTTGCACTGTATTCTCTGTTGATTCTGTGCTCTGCTGTTCTCTTGGGAAGGTGTGGTCATTCTTTTTTTTTCTTTCTTCTGTGCTTAATACCTTTTTAAGTGTCTCATGTAGAACTGACTGGAAGCTGCATAATCTCTTAGGGATTCGATATCCAGGAAGGATTTTAATTCTCCATCACTGATGAAACTGAGCTTGGCTGGATAGAAAATTCTTGGTTGAAATTGTTTATCTTTGAGGACTCTGCATACTGGACTCCAGTCCCTTCTTGCTTGTAGTGTTTTTGTTGATAGGTCTGCTGCTATTCTGATCAGTTTTCCCAGTAGGTAGTCTGACCTTTCTT